>JAMKCH010018568.1:0-101272 GCA_023653785.1 Ophioderma brevispina
ACTCACAGCATAACATGAGATGAACTAAGAATTGAATTTTCGGTACACAAGTTAACACAACCGACTCGGATGAAAACAAGAAGCAGAATGACGCAAAAACAGCTGCGCAAATGACACTGGCAAGACCGCGAAACCCGAAAGGCGGGAGGTGCAACATGTGACCAAGGCAAACCAGCATCATGTTGCAAGGAGACACGAATGTCAACCTTTCGTAAACTGGTTATGTGTTGACGACGGCTACGCCTTGCAAACATAAACTGCACTATATTGAAATGTCTGGACGAAACAGAAATGAAAGCAACTTGGGTTTCCAAAGTCATATTTATTTCTTTTGGCTTCAGTTATGTCTAGTTAAACCAAGGTATAGGAAATGAAAATCAATTTTAAAAGCATTTATGAACAACACTGCAAAGATACATGTCTTCAAACTTGGAAGGCCAAAACACATTCAGATAAGGGCCATTTTTATTTAGACATTAAAACTAAATATGATGTTGAAGAATATTTGAAGTGTTGTTTAATACAAGATGCTCATCACATTAATATGGTTATCATCTCGTAGCTTGATCTTTTCTTGCCATCATTCTTGACTTGAAACCTGATGTTAGTACAATTTACAATGAAAAAACGCATTTTGAATTTTTGAGAACTAAACAGCCTTAATTCATGTCATAGTTGTTTTACACTTTCTCGCCACACAATTTACTCTCCTTCCTCGACGGATTTGCACAGTGACTGCAAGAACGTGTTTTTGAAACAACCTATTTTTTGTTCCTGTTGGCGTTTGTGTGCGTGAGTGTGGATGTGTTTGTCCTTTCTTGTTGATTTAAACAGTTTTTGTAATCAATAACAATGTTTAATAAAATTAATGTTAATATATGCATGCCATATAAGTTCCGTAAGGGTACGATGATTTAACTGGGTGGAAAGGAGGAGGCGTGACCTTGGTGACCTTAATGAACTCAGGTGACCTCGTGTGACCTAGGTGACCTTTGGCCCCATTCTCAAACTGCAAAGGAAGACGACACTCACGGTCCAGGGACTGCGATGTATTTTTTTTTGTATTATTATACTACCAAGTTATGGGGTCTTAAAAGGCCCCTAACATGGTTGTATACTGATGTCCCCATAATCATATTAAAGGGACTCTCATATTGATTTACACAGTTTTAAAAATATTTGAAATTTGGTATGAATAGTTTACATGAAGGAAAAGATCGTAGAATTATAAGGTTTTTTCTGAGAAACAGCGCCCATTCCTAAAAATTTGAATCTATTCATTACATATTGTAGTAAGTTCCATCAAGGCACAAAATGCCTTTAATATTGACTGAAATAACACGTTTAAAATGCTTATCCAGGTACCAGGCTGTTTTCAACTGTATTTTGATGTGTTCCAAATTTTGTGTTTATGACACGGTGAGACAATGAAATTTGATACAGATGTTAAATTGTTTTCATTTTATAATACTAGCATTTATTGCATTTTCTTTGCAGTGTTATTTGAAAATCTAAGAAGAGCAATGGTGATCATGAAAAGGTAGGTATTATATTATCTGTATTATGTTATAGTAGATTTTCCAAAAATTAAGTGAGAGTTTTGCATATTTCCCCATGGAGTTGGTATTGATGTGAGGGTCAGTCCCTGGCTATAGGAATTAAGGCCTTGTTTGCCATTATAAAACATAATTATTATTGGGCGCATGGTATACAGTTACGCATAGTCTTGGGCTTACTGATGAATGCAGTTCTACAATGGTATTTAATCATAAAAAAATACTTATGCTATGGTTGTGGCTGGGATTGTCAAGGAACTTCAAATCCATTTAGCTAATCCTTAATACAAGTTTGGATGGCAAATCAAATCTTAGGTTGGGTTAATGTGTGTAATTGATATATAGTTTGCATTGCAAGTTTTCAACTGTAAGTTATTTTCAAATAATAACATTTATGACATAATTGCTGTTTTTGTTTCATCCCGATAACTCAAATTTAACACCAAGCTCTCTTTGTAATATGAAGCATGTAATTTTGGAAGGTCACATTTATGTACTAGCTACCGTTACGATACACTGATATGAGTATCATAAACTTTTTTACCTGTGGCCATTAATATAATTCCTCTTACCTACTCACGGTGAATGGTCAGGCCTAAAACAACTTTAATGAGGTCTCACTTTTTTGAAATCACTATAACTTGTCATTATTGTCATAAACGGTAGTTCAACATGTTTCCTGGCCTGTATTTTCTCCAAAGGAGTCCTAACTCTGTTACACCCAGGTTTAACCACAGGTGTGGTCCTTCCTGGATGGCCTTTTTCCCTTTCAACATACTATGGAATTTGAATGTAATGGTGAAGAATTTCCTGTGTATAGGCTGGAAATGGCCCAGGCCCCCATAACCAGGGTCGTGTGCAGTGTAGCCTCCCAAATTCCCATAAAGCCCCCAAACCCTTAAAAGAGCCCAAAAAAGATATATTTTGTGATTGGAGTGAGCCAAAAATATAGTGTTTATGCTTTTGTATGTCACGTTGTAATCAAATCATTAACAACCCGTTATCTAATTAGTACGCTGATAGATTGGCGCCAAGATAGATTTAAACCTTCCCTTTGAAGCTCTGCAAGTCCTGTTAACCAATTTCCCTTCCCCCCCCCCCCCCCGGAAATATTTTTGGGGAAAAGTCCCCTCTTGGAAAAAAATCGCCCCCTTCCCCTAAAAGATGAACTTCCTTGTATACGGGCCGTGGAACATGCCAATCCATTAGGAATTTTATTACCCGCTACAGTACTCTTTCAAAGTGAAAGGAAAGGTCAACTCATGAAAGGACAAAGTTTGTTTAAACCTGGGTCTAAAGTTTAGACTCCTTTGAGAAGACCAGCCAAGGCAGGATTGTTTTTTGGAGGACCGATAGAGCAGTGCTAAAATGTTAATTTATGATGTATGTGCATGTTATGTACAGTCGTCTTTTACAGACCTAGTTGATGCAGTACTGGTTGGCTTGGATTTTAGCTGGAAGTTGTAATTCTTTGAACAAGTGAACATCTTGAAAATTTCAAAACCATTTTCCACTTTTGTGATAGTCTCTTCCACCAGACCAAGCACAACCATTTCTAAATAGTTTCAGATGTAGACTGTACAACCATCATTTTTTCATCTAGCATAATCAACATTTTCAAGTAAATGGTTTTTTTGTATGATTACTATTATTATTTCATTTTTGCTTTGTTGTGTTTCTCTCATTTTGAATAATACAGGGTGATGTTGCCATGAAGTCACGTGATAACAAAGCCTATAACACATAAATTGAATGCAGGACAACACGGATGTTTACAAAAATAAGGTTTTATGCATCAGCCATACTTTAAAAACAATGTAATAAGAGGTCTATACTATATTATTAACCTAAGTACAAGGGCAGAAATAGTTTGTATTCCTATATTTGTATTTTGTAGAATACCTACTGCAAATAAAGTTCTTGAAGAGAATAAGTAACTCAATACCATTTATATTAAATGGCTTACTGTATTTTGTGCAACAAAACAAAACAGGCTCAGTGCACCCATTTGGATTACACGTTCCATCTTAATTGGTTCATGACAGAACAAAGCGTTAAACCAATCAGTAAACTGAGTCTGTTTCGTTTTGTTTCTTTGTGCAAAATACAGAAAGCTTTTTAAAACACATGCACTACATTGCTTTTCAAAAACATCCTTAAATGATCATATCGTCGTGATCACAACATACTGTCGAATCTGATTTTTTGGTCAAATTGAGTTAATAGTTGATTCTGGTTGCATTTATGTACTCTTTATTGTACCAAAAAATAAAAGTGAAAATACACCCAAAATAGCGCCTGTCGAATAACACTCATTTGTATAAAACAGGTTTCATGAACAATCAAATTTGTATTTGATAGCTTGGCATGTCCAAATATCTCAATGCAAACCAGATAAATTGCAACGAATACGTATTCGCTGGGACAAAGATTGCTACTTCAGTGATCAAAATCAATAATAGGTCGGCCAAGATTTTTACAATTGGTGAAATTTAGATTTCTATACTTCATGAGGGATTTGTCATGTAATTGCACATTCTAATTTTGTTGTTTTAATTATGTTGTACTAATTGACAAACTGTCAATCACTTCAGTGGCCATTTTGAATAAAGAAAAGTTGTTTCTTGGTATTTCATTACTCTCGTCAGTTAGGAACCATTCACATATTTAACATAAACAACTTAAAAGCCATTTCCTTTTATTTCATTTAATTACACGCATTCATAATTAAATCAAACTTTCAAAGCCGTTTTCTCAGAACTAGCATTTATGTCGTGTCCACAAGTCATTAGTAGTGGCATTTATGCTGATTCCACAGTATGCAGAACCCACGATGATATGAAGGTAATCTTTATATTATGAGAAGTACTCTAAAAATTTAAAAATACAAAATAAACTTTAATTGCTCTGCAGTCTTTCATAAGTTGGTCAAATGAATAAACAGGGATTGTATGTGAATATAAGGCAAAGAAAAAAAAGGTTTTACTCTCTTGAAATTTTGTAAAAAAATTCAGAAAAAATGAAAATTGAAAAAAGCAGGCCAAAAATGCATTTAAAAAAGAGAAAAATGCATTTCGCATTAGCATTTTTCTAAAAAAAAACAAAAACGCATTTCGCATTGCAATTTTTCACATTTTTCTGAGACAAACTTGTTTTTTTTTTGCCTAAGCTGGTACACAGTACTGTAATATATTAAATATATTAAGGGTAATTTTATGGATGTTATGAAATGTATGTAAATTAATTTTTGTAGTTGTTTTAAAGATGAAATTAGGGTAGTGTGCATTATTTGTTAAATCAGTCCAGCCATTTGGATAGTAGAAGCAAAAATGTGTATTAAATTAGCCCATAGGACAGTGTGTGTTAATAATGTGGTATACCACATTTGGAGACATTTCTGTTCATAACATCAAGAGGAAATGCTTCCTGGGCCTTAAATTTCACTGGGGTAATGAGAAAAAAAATGACTTTCTTATGATACTAAAATCGCAATTTTTCATGGGGTAAAGTGGGGGACGAGGTTGTCGATCGGGTCACCCACCTTTATTGTGGACGCTACATCAGTTATGGCCCTCTTGTAAGCGCAGACTGTGGGGCATGGAACAAATAACCAACTGTACAGGCCCGTACGCAGGGGCACCCCCAAATTCCACAAAAGGGGAAAAAGGTCCACTTTTTGCTGAATCTTTTGTTAAAAATGTCCAAAATTCAGAAGAATTTTGCCAAGAAAATCCACTTTGTGGTGATGAAATGTTCAGAAAGTGCAAAAAAGGACCTTTTAGGGGGTTAGGTCCACTTTTAACAAAAAGGTCCACTTTTTTGAAAAAAAAGTCCACCAAAATAAATCCTGCATACGGCCCTGCAACTGTATACAATTTGCATAGTCCCATCAAGAGGCGAAGACAAAACCAGGTGTAAATTTTGTTTAGAATTTATTAATGCTACATAACCATCTTGTTCACCTAATAAAAGTTGCCCATTTTCTTGAAAATGAATAAAATGTCGCCTCAAATTTCTTTTCCCCATTATCAGCGACCAGTGGATACCTGAGCAAACAATGGAGCTAAAGACTTTCAACAATTGGCCCAGTATGCAAAGGAGAAAAATAGTTACGATTCCTTCAGTGAGGTGGGGGGGGGACAGTTAAAACAGTTTGCACACGCTTAATCATATCCATAGAGATGTTGAGTTGCGTTCCAGGAAACCTTTTTTAAATGTTCGAGCCCCGCCGTGGCCAACATGTTTGCACCCTTGAGCAAGACACTTAGTCTGAATTGTCGACCCAAGAGATAATTGGGGAGCTGTTATGGGTGATATTACAATCTAAGTGCTGATAGGGTTGTGTGCTTAGCCAGCTGTTATGGGTGATATTACAATCTAAGTGCTGATAGGGTTGTGCGCTTAGCCAGCTGTTATGGGTGATATTACAATCTAAGTGCTGATAGGGTTGTGTGCTTAGCCAGCTGTCCCCTAGATGAAGCAAAATGATTGTGATGATTTCTTGATTGCAGCGTAACAATAATTGGCAATCACGCGGATAAGGTGGATATGTGCACATTATAAATGAACATTATTATTGTTATTATTAAATGTATATGTACAGTGGTGGCTCCAGAATCAGAAAAGTAGGGCCGACCGAAAGATTAAATCCTGCAGTTATCGGCAAATAGGTGTATTCATGCAGAACTCTTTATTGAAGTAGGATTATTGTCGATAAGTGAACCAGTATATAAGAAATTCCTAGCTGAAATACATGTGTAAAGAGTTATGTGAAGCAGTTCAACGTGATGTTGATAACACGCAATTTTTACTCTGCTTTTCGTCCCTGCTTTTCCGATTCTGGAGTTGCCACTCTGTATGTATATTATATAAAAGTCTTGTTTTATCAAAGTGTGTAAGCTTGTGTATGGGAGTTTCCATAACCTGACCCATCTGACATACTTTTTTCTGACACACTTATGAATTCGGAAACCCTCCACGGAATAAAGCACCGGTTTATTCCATTATTAAAAGGTTTCGGAATTCATAAGTGTGTCAGAAAAAAGTGTGTCGGATGGGTCAGGTTACGGAAACTCCCCTCGTGTATAGCTTTCCCAGCAGGACTGGGCTTAAGAATGCACAGCTATTAGTGAGAATTGTGATTGAATTACCAGGATTATTCAGAGTTTTTAAATATTTTCTTAACTTGTGGGACTGCTTGGTACTTAATAAAGTTTATCAAAATATTAGAAAGATATGTAGTATTTTATTGGTTTGATTTCATCGATCTCTCCATTTCTATAATTTAAAAAAAAGTTGCAATTATTATGGAAGCATTTGGTTTTTGAGGATATGGTGATATAGAGCTTAAAAAGACATGAGATTTCCAGGAAGAAGCACCCCCAATTTTTCTTGAAACCCATTTTTTTTATATATTTTTTAATATTTGGAATGCTTACCAATGTATTAGATCACACCCAAAGTGAATAAGCCATATACGCCGTCTTTATGTAATAAGATGATGATTTAGTAGTTTTCTGTCGTGCACGACAGAAAGTCAAAGCATGGTTTTCTATGGGGAACGATTACGATAACAGGCAAGTTCAAAACATGGTATGCAGTTTTCTTCTGCACCTGTTTGTCCAATAAACCTTCGAAACATTCTCGGTAGGTAGTCTACAACCGATCCAGTGAAATTTGAGAGAAATTCGTATCCTAATAAAAAATCTCCTCCTGTCACTTTAAGACTCATTATTTACAAGTTTGTGGGTTTGATCCCTGTCACCCTTTCCTATCACCTCTATATTGTTTGTTATTGTTTAGAGCTGGAGTTTTTAATGTGTGCATATGTCCGGTTGATGTCAAGGCGACCAGGGATCTGCTAGTTGGTCCGAAGGGTCATTAGTCCAAATAAGTTTCATCAATCCTTAGGGTTCGGGTTTAGGATTATGTTTAGGGCAGAGTTGAGTCACGTTTTGCTCCCTCAGCTGCCTGATTCCCGTTCATTGTTCCGAAGGGTCATTGTTCCGAAGGTTTAGGGTTAGGTTAGGGTTAAGGTTTGGGTTTAGGGTTAGGGTTCAGACCATTGAACCTTATGCTCGATACGGACTAATGACCCTTCAGACCAATGAACCATAGGACCAATGAATCTTATGTTCAATTTGGACTAATTACTTCTATGCTATATTCGGACTAATGACCCTTCGGACCATTGAACCTTATGTTTAATTCGGACTGACAAACCTTAGGACCAACAACCTTATAATGACCCTTCAGAACAACAAACAGAAATCAATCGACCAAGGGTGCAGAATGTGATTCAACTCCCCCAGATGTGCAAGGGTGATATTATTAAAGTTCTTGAGTAACTCAATTCTGAAGTTGATGTGTGTTCCCTACAGTCGCATGTCTTAATTTAACGTGGATCAGGTAAACAAGGAGCAACACATCGACATAGTGGCAAGTGGAAACTAAACAGGCGTTTTCTGGCAGACGTTTCATATAGAAGTCCACTGATGCAAATGAGGTATTACAATTGATTCCGTCATATGCCTTGTATGACGTTGTGCATTAGCGCTTGACGGAATGAATGGCAATACCTCATTTGCATCCATGGGACTTCTATATGAAACGTCTACCTTTTTTAGTGGGGGACTGTAGTGAACAGATCTTAATTGAGTGTGCAAATCCGGATAAAATTGTGAATTTTGGTACACAAGTACTTTATACATTGATAATCAAAAAAATTGATGGAAGCACTTGCCACACCCCTTTCATGGCCCCCAGCTCGGATTTTAAGGTTACACAGGGGTAAAATTTTTAAAATGTTCCGATTGTGTTGAAAAGCACACCATGTCTGTCTGGTTACAAGGATTCCAAAAAGGTATAGTTTATACTACCTGTGACTTATAGTTTAGGAATTATTTGGTAAAAACTGTAAAAATGGTCAAAAAAGTCAATTTTGGTTTGTACAGGGGTCAAAAATTACAAGTTGCTCCACTTTGTAAAATGTGGTTCAAATTGTTGGTTTAGCTAATAGAATGAAATATAGGAATAGTTTTGACTATGTTACGTATCTGGTTATTAACCAAAATGGCGAATAAAGTCAACAGCTATTGGCAGCTATTGGATTCTATTGACCTGTGACCTATTTTGTTGGATAACGTGAAACTAGCATAAGATAGACAAACTTCTTATTCAATCCTTTAACTAGGAAACACTTTGCACCACATATAACTGAATCAAAGCAACTTTAACTTTTGACCCATGTGTACAATCAAATTTACTTTTTTCTTTTCCCCCATTTTTTTATACAGTTTTAAACCCCCCCATAACTCCGGAATTAAGCCATAGATAAGTTTAAACTATACTTTTGGAATCCTTGCGCCAGACAAACACCATGGTGTGCTTTTTAAACACATTCAGAACAATTTTAAATGTTTAAACCCCTGTATAACCTTAAAACCCCAGCTTGGGGCCATTAAGGGGGTTGCAAGTGCTTCCATCAAAATTTTATTGGATTATCCATGCCTAAGTATTGTGTGCAAAAAATCCAAATTTTATCCGGAAGCTCACACTCTTACACTACAGTCACCCTGCTAATTTCTTCTTCCAAGAAGATTAATCTTGAATTGACCAAACCCCATGCCAGTGTTGTACAGCCCTCCATTGCTTTTACACGTTCCCTGTTTACTGATACTATCCGTTCAGTTCAGAGTCTATTTCCATGACCATGGTCGTGAATAATATACCCTACTTGCACTGGCCAGCGATAATGACATACCCTGCTTGCACTCTATTGGGTCTGAAATGAGACTAATCCTCACCACTTTGTATGGCATCTAGTAACTTGTTTTGTGATTGGTTTGGTCAGATTGCAAAGTTTGCTGGACAATTCCACTGTACACTGTAAATAGTGTTTAGGTTTGTAAACAGTTTATTAAACACCTGACGCATTTACACAACAAAATAAAAAAATACCACTTTTTGGTCAAAAAGTGGGTATTTTTTCCCTTGGACCACTGCGCCTATAAATCACTAAAAGCATTGAAATCAGCCCGCTGTTTTTTTTTCCATTTTGGGGGGTCAATCATAGCCAACTTTTCCTTTCAACGGCGGTTGCACGCCTTAACGCGTTTAAAACAATATTACCGAAGTGTTTAGATATTAAAATAAACACGTTTTGTGTGTTATTTTGAACACTATAGTGTTAAGCTTTCTAAAGCCTTTGGTGTTTATGGTGTTTTAACTTCTAAACATCTTGGTGTTTATTCTTCCTTAACGGCTGGCAAATGTATAGTGTTTTAAAACGTTAAAGCGTCCTGCACATTTTCACAAAATATGAAATTCTCAATTGCTCTCAAATGATAGTCTAGGCCATTGAGACACAGAGATTACTTAACACATCAACATAACATACCCCAAAACAGATAGGGACATTGATAGGAGGATAAAGACATCCAGGTAATTTGTAGCCAACTTTTAAGTTTTCCATAACTTTAATCAACGAATGTGTATTATTACATGAATATTTTTGACTAGTACTCACTGATACATTAAAACCACAAAGGTTAAGGACCAGTCAAACAGTGTGCAGAGCGTGGAAAACATGCATACGGCGTGCGTCGCCATTTTCGTCGTCTGCTGGAATTTAGCGTCTAGGCGACGCCTAAATTATAAAATTCGTTCTGTTTACCATAAGGAGGCTGATTTGGTCTGAATCATTTCGGGTGAGGATTTTGTATATAAAGGCATTACAACCATGCACAAAATAATAGTTTTGAAAACTCTGAGGCCGCCACTATTTTTTCAAATGTGCCAGTGTCTCTCTAAGCGTTCATGTTAAAAATGTCCATTTGATTGATGAACAAATGGGAAAAACGAGTGAAATTTCAATGCTTTTTTTAGCGATTTATAGAGCAGGGGCTACGAAAAATACCCACCTTTTGACACAAAAAAAAGTTGTATTTTTATGTTGTGTTTCGTTAAATGGTTTAGGTGTTTAACAACTGTTTACAAAACCCTAAACATGTTACATTTTTACAGTGTAGAATGACCTGATGATAGCCAATTTATATCCACAAATAATATTTCAATGTTATAATATAAAAAGTGGTTTAACAATACATGTTTTGATGTATATTTTTAACATGATTAGCATAAGCAAGACTAAATATTTCTGTGTGGTAAACAGACAACTTTTGTACGGCAATGTATGACCAAATATTACTACACAATAGTGATTTGATCTTTGGCATTTAGACAAGAAGTTCCATTAGACTATGATAACCTGTAGCTTGGCGTTCCATGACAATGCGATTTGACTTCAAAATAATACCAGTGCAAGCCCGTAACCAGATTTATTTAAGAGAGGGGCGATTTTGTCAAAAGGAGACCTTTTTCCTCAAATTTGGGAAAAGTGGACCTTTTCCCGAAAATTTAACATTTTCCGAAAAAACCTAAATTTGCTCGCCATGCTCGCAAAATGACTTTTTGTCCTTTTTGAGCCATTTTAGGGGAATGGGGGCGGTCTGCCCCCTCCCCCCCCCTACTGGTTACGGGCCTTGAGCCAGTGTAGTTGCTCAGAACAGTGAGCATGATCATATCGGTTTGTCTCTAAGTAACAAGTCTCATTGCCGAACACGTTGTAAAGGTGCAATATGACAGAAAGGAAGCCACACGAGAGAATTATGGTAGGTTGATCTGCATACCTACGGATCCGTCAAATCTGTAGATTCCAAAAGAGGCAGGATGCAGTGTCTTAATGTGACTCTTTATTGAAGTGTCCCTTAAAAATCCAGTGTAACAGCAAAGATCCTCGCCGAGTCGGCAGTGTCGATTCTGGCTTAACGAAGGCTGGTAGATGAAAGGCGTGCAATGCTTAGAGTGAAAGGACACACTCCTCCGTCGTTGATCATTCAGCATAGCCCTATTGGTGATGGCCTATGATCTTACATCGAGATTGTTTTCATTTGTTGATAAACTTACAGAGTCTTGGAGACTGACAAGTACTAATACAGTTGGTGTCATCTGCATAAATCATGGGGCAAATTTCGCTATGTGCACAATCACGTCACTCAAAGGACCAGTAGACCTATATAGGATGAATCACGTAGTCCTTGTTACAAATGCCTGTGGGGGTACCGCAAGGAAGGCTGTGAATGTCTGCAATAGGCTTACTAAGTGACATGGAAATTGATAGAGAAGAAAGAAATGTGAGATCCAGGTGCCAGAAAAGCTCAGCCAGATTCGCTGCAGAGAGACTAGGAGTGTACCCAGACGACTGGGTCTGCAGATTTTGTCCATGAACATTGCTACTTAAAGGGGCATTTCGTGATCCACAACCTTGCCCCCCCCCCCCACTTATGTAAAAGATTTTTATATCGTCTGAACCGTTAGCCTTAGTAATCCATGTGTATGTAATCTTACGTGCAAATATGTTTTTATCTCTAAGAATTAGTACTTCTGTCCGTAAATGGACAGAAATTACATCATAGCTAGTGGCCAATGGAACCATGGGAAACAAGCATTTGCTCATAACACAAAACCACAATATCGGAATCAACAACTTCTGAATACGTTTTCGCAAGGATGTTTAGTGAATAAAGGTGCTGGAATCGCGAAATGCACCTTTAAATCGGATTGTCACACTCGAGGAATTGCAGGCCCTGTGTCCTTTCCATTGACAGAAATTGACATCGATTGCCCAATAGTGTCTGACAAAGTCACAGTTGCCGTGGCTCCAGGTCTACATGGAGAAGTAATTCTTGGTTACGTGGACAAGTCAGGAACCATTTTCTTAATCCCATGAAAGAATTGTGTATTACCCGGAGGCAAGCCGAGCAACAGTCCGAAGAAGTGAAACGGCCAGAAAATAAACTACCGAAAGGCGGTAGAGACCTCATAGATTTTGATCTAAATACAGGACGGTGTTCCTGGTGCAGACAAGAGACAAGTATTCTGACAATATCGACAGGTCTAAGGAACACAAACAGGTCTAAAGACAACACACAGGTGTCTAAAGGCAACACAAATAGGTCTAAAGACAACACAGGCCTAAACAACATAGAAAGGCCTAAATACAACATAGAACTGTCTAAAGACATACACATAGGACTATAGATGTCTAAAGACAGTACAGATAGGCCTAATACAACACCAAACTGCTTAAAGACAGTGCAAATAGGACTATAGATAACACAGAATGCCCATAGGTCTTGTAGCGGGACGGGGCCTCGGCGGATGGAGATCTAACTGTATACAGGTATTACTATTACTCTGGGTATGACGGTAGGGTGGGAGGTCGGAACTCCACACATTTTATCGTCTGAAAGGATGCATGAATAGCCTGCTTGTATCTTTAGTTCAAGATTCAGTCTTACTATTATTTAATTACTCAATACTACAACTGTCTTCATATCTGCACATAAGAGTGGTACATCAATTTGAAACTACAAGGTATTTCAAGATCCTTGTTCCCCAATCAACTCAATGTCAGGAGTTCCCCTACAACTGAAGATTAACTTGAAACGTGAAAGTGGATCTCATCTAGAATCTCTGCATATGATGGTTACCTGGAGTTGGAATGAATCTCCCCAATAGAATGTACCTGGAGTTGGAATCAATGTCCCCAATAGAAAGTTGGATCCGATTTGGAATGAATACGAAATACTCTGCAAGTACTAATTCTGATGTAGCCCCATTACTACTACAATTCTGTCCTCTTTTGTTATATCATTTATTAATCTCTCATGTGACACTAGGCCCAGTACCCCAAAAGACTAAGTTCTTTTAATCCTAAAAAATGCACAGTACTCCCGTGCTACCCGCTAGGGAGTATGTCCTGATAGCATGATGCACTATCATGCGCCACTTAAAACATTCAATACCTAGGCCAAGAGAGGCCAAAGAAAATTTTTTACATCCTGGAAAATTGTACACAGGGCTCCCGCATTACCCGCTGGGGAGCACGTCGTGATAGCATGAATAATGTATTCACTTCACCATGCATTCTATCACCCCTTCTCTACGTGATATATCCGACGTCCAATTTGGCAGTTATATAATTTTGATCACAATCACTTTATGTTGAGAGCTTTGCATAATTGATAAAGAATGACAAAAAGGTGAATTTTGAGCCTGCATTTTGGATCAAGATTTAACGAATGTCTCCCACAGTGACAATTTCATGAACAACATTCACTGAATTTTTGTAATCTCGCCAAACATTCAAAAATTCTGCAAAATATCAGCCAAAATTTCGATCTGCAGCATCCCTGTCATTTTATAAACATCTCCTCTACCAACCCTGGCTTGATAAGCTTAGTTGGCAAGAGCGTCTTGCTAGTATACGAGGTCGTCGTGTTCGATCTGTCCAAGCGCACGTTTTTTTTCCCAACACGAACGTGCGCTGGCATCTCCAGGGAATTGATTAATAAATATACAACCTTGTATAATGCGAGAACTAGCTAGTTAACTTTCAAAACAGATATAAATTGTATATGTAAATATACCGTTCTGTGCTAGCCGCTAGGAAGCGAAGCTTTATGACCTAAAACCTATAGATTATATCTATCGCGCCTCTACCAACCTGGCTTGATAGCCTTAGTTGACAAGAGCGTGTGCTATTAATACTAAGTGCGCCGGTTCGAATCCGGCCAGCGCACATGCTTTTTCAACACTAACGTGAGCTGGCAATCTCCAGGGAAAGAGTATAAATGTACATCCTTGTTACCTGGAGAACTAAGTATTAAATGTCATGAGCGATACAAGTATACTTTGCCCACTGGTAGATAAAACTTGAAAATCTTTGAAAAGTACAGTGGTCTAATCGTGAGGGTGTGAGGGTTATGGACGTTGAATGAATGCAAGCGAGGCCAGCAGTGAGCACAAGAGGTATTAAAGGGGTGTCGTAATTGCTCAATATAAAGATCCCATCCAGACATCGCACAGTGGGCCAAGGGGGTGTCAAAATTCAAAATCGACCCCTTCAAAATGATAATTATGTTCCAATCCCTAGAAACAATCCAGACATTAGTAATCTGAAAATTGTTTGACACTATGGAATCCCGGGGTACCCCAAACACATAACTGAAGTAGGAAAACAAGCAATAAATTTTCAGGTACTTTTTTCCAAAAAAAAATTGCGAAAAACATTGAAAGATTTCAATTTGTTGTTTTATCACTCACAGCCTTATAGAATGACTCTGTCTTGAAACCGCTTGTCTGTTTTATTAAGTTATAATTGGCCAACTTTTTATATCCATACAACATGTCTCTGAAACATTTTCAGTATCGTTTTCTTCGGAATTGGAAGTGGCATATCAGTGTGGGTCCCACAAAGTTTTACACTTTTATATCTGCAAAATTCAAAAGTAGTGGACAGATTACGGTTTTAAGATATTTATTAATTTACAATGTCTTGTTATAACCTGGTGAAAACGGCGTTCAAAATAAAGCTCAAATAACAAAATGGCGACCAAATAGTGAAAATGTCAAAACCCACCGTTTGCACACACGTAAGTCTCTGGGAAAACCATTATGTTGAACAGAATCATAACCATTGCGTGAACTGGAAGACCTACTCCTAACCTACCTACTGACAACCCTTCGATTTTTTGAAGTGTTTACCGTTTGAAAATGAGGGAATATCTCAACCATGAACTGAACTTGAAATGCCTATTTACATAATAATTTAAGTTGGTTTCATGGGAGAGGATTTAAATGAAAGATACATGCATTTTTTTCTTGCCATGACAGATCGAGACTCTGCTTGTACATTTTCCGAAGTTTGCTGTCTGGGACAAGATCCGACAGCAAGAAACAGTGTAGCCGGTTCACATTTTTAAATTTTATAAGATAAACTTGAAATAAGTTTGTAGGTGTCTTATTCTTACCTTTGTGGTTATTACCAAATACCAAGTCCCATGAAGGAGTGCATTGTTCAATGTGGATATCTTGGATTTAATTCGTGACCGCCAACCTAGTGCCAGAGACTTGCCGTGTTGCAAAGTGGTTTTGACCTTTTTTCTCTAGATTGGTGCCATTTGGTTTGGTCATTTTCTAGCTTTGTTTTTCCACTGCCGTTTTCACAGTTCAACCAGATCAGTGTGAGTTAATAAGTACCATTCAAACTATTTTGATATGTCTTCCCACTTTGAGAAATTTGCGACGAAAAAGTGTAAAACCTGTCTTTTGGACACACTCTTTATAAGTCAAGAGTCTACATTTGATCACTTATTCGCAACTATCGGTTAAAATTACTAGTACTTTTATTTTTGCCTATAATTGCCCACCTTCTAACCACCACTAAAGTTCAACCTCTATATAGGTAAAGGTGAATGATACAACACAATTTTGCTGCCACCGCCGCCTCCCAGGGATCTAGAGGGTTTGTTTCTAACGCCCTCATGAAGAAAAATCTGCTCGTGGCGCGTGGTGGGCACATTTTGGGCCTATGCAGTGCTGCCCATAAGGCTATACATCCGCTTATGATTGGTAAGTATATGCCACAAGGTGTTCACAAGGTTCTGGAGCTGCCCATTGGCATGCTCAGTGAAGAGGCAGCAAGGCGTCTAACAAGAAGGCCAAGAACTTCCGAGAGTTTTCACTAGGAATGTCTCCCGAATGAGATTCAGATCTCATGCTGAGGCTATGGCTCATTCGACCATACATTGCAATCCGTGAGAAGGTTCATGTTTAAGGAAAAACGAAGAAACTGAGATTCCTGCAGACAGCAAGGCCATGCTCCTAGAAGCTAACTCTCAATCATTTTAAATACTTTCTATATGCATTTATACTCAATATTGATACGTCCTATCGAATGGTATTTATTATTATTTATTATAGTCACAATTTCCACGTATCATTATTTTTAATTAAATTAATATTATTATTTTTATCATCTTTTTGCAATCCAGGGTGGTCTAAGTAAAAGTGCTCGCAAAAGGTCGTTTGGGAATCATTTTTTTTTTTTTTGTGTTTCATTGCGATAGCATTTACCAATCTGGAATTGCAACCATTTTCCGCACGATAGGAACTCCAGTTGTGTGTGGCACTTTTTGTCATGTATTCAAGTTTGGAGGTGATAATGTATAGGACGATATAGTAACAGTTGAAAACAGAACTCCAAGCCTCTCATTCATTCTGATACTATTATGGACTTCATTTTAAGAGCAGCAAGAAAGACATTTTAATTAAATTCTTCCCTTCCAGTATCAGCTGGTCGATTGGTTAAATTTACCCGATTTTTATCTACAGACGTTTACACTATATGAATTTGGTGCAATGACATCTTTAGGTACAAGTGATGCCGCACAGATCTGTTAAATTTAATAATCAAACCCCCAAACTATGGAAAGAGTGTAAAGTAACCATTATTAGTTATGAAACACAACATCTAGATAGCATTATCTACAGACAGATATTTTGCATATTTGATATTAAAGTATCAAATATTTTAAACATCAAGAGAACTATTTGATTTATACACTGTTAATTATTTTGTTGCAAGTCTGTGGTCCTTTAACCACTGCAAGGTAATTGCCCGATAGAATATCATTCGGTTATTGTCTTTAAACGGCTTCAATTCAACCATTTTACAACCCGATCTGAAGCTGTTTTCCGGTGTTTAAAAAGCTAAATTAACTGCAGTTTATAAATGTTTTTAAAAATATTTTACATATCATGTAAATTAAGGTATTCAAAATGAGGGCGCTTTGGTGTTGGTTTATTTTTTTGGTACACCTGTATAGATAAAAAAACGGTTTATCTGACAGCATAATAGCAGCCAGATTAGATTCAGCATCAACAGACAAACCCTAGCTACCAAATTTTTATTTATTACCAAACTCCACGGAAAGATGTTTATTATTAATCTGACCGATAAATCGAGAGGTTGGTTTTTTTTGGGGGACCCCTGTACTGATAAAATTATCTGGACAGCAAATAACAGTCAGATTCAGTATTGCACAGCATCACACAAAAACCCATAGTACCAAACTTTTAATGGCCAAACGCTCAACGGTAGCGAGGTTATTAAAGTCATAGAGAAGGTCATGTGAACGACCGTTGAGTTATATACACAATATTTTGTGCTGAAAATGAAGCTTAGGGTTGTATAATAAGAATCTGCCGGGTGCCCACCTTGGGCATCAATTGGCATTTTTGAGAAATCCAAGATGGCGTCGCCATAAATAATAATTATCTATTCACACCTAGTGTTTATCAAACCATGGTGTTACTAGATATACTATAGAATCCATGAACAGTGTATGGCACTTGTAACTTAAGTGCATACTTTCAATTCAAATGGGAGCCAAATCAAATAATTTTAAAATACCCTATAACAGCATACCTGCGATAACAAAATAGACATGACGCTACTTAGGTTATGTTGTTAGAAAAAAATGTATTCTGATACTTTAAAAATTTAACATACTCCAATCAAATATGGCAGCCAAAACGTCAACATCTTCAAAAATACTTGACACAAATTTATAATATTCACAGCCGTCAAATAAATCGAAATCATGTGTCAATGACATAGAACTGTACCTTTGATCCTAACCAATGTATAGCATACCATTTCAATTTGTTTTAAATGCGCCAAATCGAAATAAAACCAATATGGTGCAAGTTGTCAAAATAACCGTAAGAATTACATTTTTTTTTCAACATATATTGCATCAATTAGAAATTTGTGACCCATTTTTTATTTATCGGGATTACCTGGTTTCACTTGGTTATGATCAGAAGTATATTTCTAATTGTTTCGTTGACACAATAAGTTTATACTTACGGGTAATATTTAAAATTTGTGTCAAGTATTTTTTTGAAGATATTCACGTTTTGGCTGCCATATTGATTGACTCATGTTACCACTTTAAAGCCTCAGAATACATTACTTGTGTCCTAACAACAATACTCTACTTACTTCATATTTTATTTTTATCGGCAAAAAGGATTTGCTGTTATAGGGCAATATTTTAAAATTTATTATTTGGCTTCCAGTTTGAAGTATGACTTAATGTTAAAAGTGCCATACACTTGTTCTTGGATCCTATAGTATATCTCGTAACTCCATAGTTTGAAAATATAGGGTTGAATCGATAATTGTCATTTATGGCGACGCCATCTTGGATTTCTCAAAATTCCCAACTCCCAGGTGGCACCCGGCAGATTCTTATTCTACACACCCAAATCTATCATTTTCAGCAAAAATTTACTCTTACGGTCAGGCCATAACTGGACCATAGCTCCTCTCCGACTATAAATAGTTGACAGAAATCGAGAAATCTGGCCCACTGTGCATCGCGGCGCCACGGGTGACGTCACACCAAGAGATGCACTTTTCAGGGAAAACCCTGAATCCAGTTTTTTTTGTTATTCTTCTTCTTCTTTCTCCAAATTTACGCGTTTTTAGGCCAATTATACGTGCTTTTCAACAGGGGTTTTTTTCAACAAGTTCAGGTTTTTGAGGTGGTAACTGAGTGGCATCTCTGGACTCACATTTATTCACACTTCAAGGCCCGTAAGTGAAACAATAAGGTATACACTTATGACATTCTGAGATATTCAAAGCTCATTATTAATTTATATAGTAGACTGTACTGCATGGTCAAAACATAAATCAGTGAAACTCTGAATGACAATTTCCAGCCCAAAAGACAAAGAAAGGCCTTGCCTAAAGGCAGCACCGACAATAAAGACAATACACAGATTCCAAAATACAACACAAACTGTCTAAAGGCATTGCAACTAGGAACAGGACAACATACACAAATGTTCAATGTTATTGGCTCATAGATGATCTTGACCAACACTAAATTCACACTATGACAACACACTGACACATGACACTGAACAAAGTGACACGGTGTATGAAAATCTGGAAAGATGCTAGTTTACGCGAATTTCTGACCATCACGCCCCATTGGCCCACTCGCGACTGTTAAGGGTCGCCCGTCTGCCCCTTGGTTGACATCTGTAAGTAAGAGATGCCTCGGCGGAGAAGACGACGTGCTGAGCGACGGTGGCGCAAAACTAAGCTCATTGTCCACAAGGAAATATCTGCAAAGCGAGAATTGAAGTCCAAGATCATATCATTGCTGCGAAAAGACAATTCTTTGCTAGCAAAATTTACAATGTTACCTTTTCCACTAAACAGCTCTTCAACCTATCAAATCAGCTTCTAGGTACATCAAGTCGAGTAACTTATCCTCAAACTTCCCCAAATTAACTACCGGACAAGTTTGGCCATACTTTTCCGATAAATCAGCGATTTAAGAGAGAAACTATAGATGCTCGGAATTCTCCACCACCTTCGTTTGTTGGCTATGACGGACCAGTTTTTGAGCAATTTCTCCTGTTGCTGAAGCTATATATCAGGAATTGTTGAGTAAAATGCCCACAAAAGGTTGTATCTTGGATCCGCTGCCAACTGAACTGGTCAAGGAGTGTGCCGACGATCTAGTTCCTCTCATAACTCGTAATTTTAACGATTCTTTTTATCTGGTTCTGTTCCTTCTCAACTTAAACACGGCATCATTGTTCCCATTTTAAAGAAATCTGGATTTGATCGCAACATCCTTAAAAACTACAGACCAATTTCAAACCTTCCATTTCTTTCCAAAATACTTGAAAAAGTGGTTCTTAACCAATTACATAAACCCACACCTTTTAGATCATAAGCTCCTTGAAGCTAACCAATCAGCGTATAGAAAGGGTCATAGCGTGGAGACCGCAGTACTGAGTGTCATTGACAACTTGTTGACCAAATATGACGAGAAGTTAGTCTCACTTATTTCACTCCTTGACCTCAGGGCTGCGTTCGACACGCTTGACCATTCTGTTCTCCTCAAGCGTCTCGAAGTGAGTTTTGTTATCAAAGGAAATGTACTTTCATGGTTCACCTCATATGTTTCCCATCGTTCTCAGTCTGTTATCGTCGTTGGTAATGTCTCCAAATCGCGTCCTCCGCTTTTGTACGGGTGTCCCACAGGCTCTGTACTCGGGCCGGTTTTATTTTTGTTATATATACAAGCGCTCTCTGATTATCAATTCAGTAACAATTGTTCGGATCCAAGTATGCCGATGATACTCAGATCATATTCTGGGGCGCCTGAGGATTTTGTGTCAACTAAGGCAGCTATTCAAGATTGTATTAGTGCCATTTTGCGTTTGAATGGACGTACCACTATTGCTTAATAACTGACAAGATGGAGGTGATGACCGTTGGCACGGCTTTTCGTATTAACCAGATTGAGAGTAATACTATAACGGATTTGGACTGTGACAAAAATCATTTTTTTCAAAATTCTGTCAAGTATCTCGATGTTTCGACTTGATCAATCCTTCTCCATGTCCTGAACATATAAGTGACATCTGCCGTTCTGAATATTTATCTTTACGAGACAGATTGGATGTATTAGACCTTACCATCGGGAAAAAGCAACCTCGATTCTGGTTAATTCGATTATCATCTCACGCTTGATTTTTGTAATTCCATTTTATCTGGTATCAACTCCGACCAACTACACCGTTACAACGTATCCAAAATTGTGCTGCTCGCCTAATTTTCAAGAAACGAAAACATGACCATATTACAACCCATTTGCTTGTTGAGCTTCACTGGCTACCCGTGGAATTTCGCATAAAATTCAAACTGGCCGTTTTTGCCTTCAAGCATTTCGAAGGTGCCTTGCCGTTATATTGTCATCTGTGCTTTCCACTTACCAACCATCACGTTCCCTCCGTTCATCATCTGAACGTTATTGAAACTTCCACGGGTCAACCTTCAATCAGCTGGTGAAACGCTCATTTCAATTCGGCTGCGTACAGCTTTTGGAATTCACTTCCAAACAGGATTCGTAGTATCCCCAAATTCCAAGACTTCAAACGTCAGCTTAAACTCACCTTTTCGTCAAGCTTTTCATAGCTCATAGCTGTTTTTTTGTTTGATTTGTTTGTGTTGACTGTTATTGCGCGCTGGAGTTCTTTTGGAAGATTTTGCGCCTTACGAACTATTTATTTTATTATTTTTTTTTAAGTGAATCTGAGCCCATCCTTGTACGCAACATGGATAGTATGATGCCTGAATGCCACCAAACCCAAAATTCGTCATAGCCCTAACAATCCAGAAACCTTGACACAAATCAGAAAAAGGAGCTAGAGGCCATATGTAGCAAACGCCAGCATATTTTTAAAAAACCTTCTGGACACCTTTGGTTTCTCACAAAATAGAGTTGACAACAGGCAAACCAGCCAAAGAAATATCGTACACTGCAAGCCCTTCGTGACAAAATCAAAAGTGAACACCACGATAGAGTGTGGCCGCATCTTGGCTTGATCTGCATCGTTTTTTCAGGACGTGCACAGTATTGGTGGTATTTATAATATCAAGCCCAGGCTTATATACTACATCCTGTATTCCATTCTTTCCAGCCTACTGCGACTGCCCCCGACTTGGGACGGGCGGTGGTGGATTGAGCGCTTTTGTCCCGGGAACCCTCCCTCCCCAGATAAGGTCTTAGATACTCCTATACGACAACTCCGAAGAAAAAGCAAGCTCCATTCAAGGCAAAACTGGTCACAGTAACCTAGCTTGTTGTGATGCTGCCTCTGCCTGGTAGTCTTCCACTGGGGGAATGTATGGTTGTGCGAAACTTCCAACTACTAAACTTCTAAGCCACAATGGATAGGTAGCTTTGTCAGCCCAAAGAATTTGAAGCAGGTTCTCAAAAGTCTGGTTGGTGAATCATCTGGACCCTACTTCTACTGGGAAGTATTTCAGATTTCAGCTCCCACCCAGCTTCTTGTGCTTCTTTGATAAGATCTTCATATTTGCACTTCTTTCGGTGGTTTGATTGTGCCATATTCTCTTCTGCCGGTACTGTCCGTTCAATGACTTACAGAAGAATATATGGTGACATCTGGTCTTCGTGACGTGGTGACTATTTCTGGCGGCAATATGATGGAGCGTTTGTCTTCATCCCACACCACAGTCCAGTCTTCACTCTTCTGGATACATTCCTGTTTCTTTTCTCGCAGCCAGGTAACATTGCCATTGTCTGACTTGAAGGCTATACCAGGTTTATTTGCTTGCCATCCTCCTCTTTTTTGCAGGTGTTTTTGCTCGAAGAATGGCTAGCACTAGCTGATGGACAATTTCCCGAAGGACTGTGTCATGTCTCCAGTTATACCTTCCTGATCGTAATGAGTACTGGCAACAGTTGAATATATGCATCATCGTATCCGGTATAGTGTTTAGGTAGAATTTCAGCATTTCTGGTTACCAGAAGTAGAGGAGCTTATTCCACCTGATGTCCATTTGCATTGCCGTCTCCCAACGTAGCCTTTTGAGCCTTACTGTACAGGGTTACCAACATCTGTTCCTGTGACACTTCTTTCACAAGTGTAGACAGGGCATTTTTGTGTTCTTTCTTGTTCAACTGGTCAATGCGTTGGTCAGATATTCAAGGTCAAAGGTCAACGACCTTAATACAACCTATGATGGGTTACAACTGCTGAGCAAATTGGCTTAGAAGCAAAAATGGTGGTGTCTATACCCATGTTTTGGGGTCAATAAACGCAAAACTATTTTTAGGCTTACAAATGCAGCTATCATTGTTTTTCAGCATTTTCAGCACTTTTATTCATATCTTTTCACGTTTTCTCAACGTAAATTAACCAATTCGTCAGTCTGTACAATATTAAATAAACGAAACATTGTCCATTATCTATAATAATGAAAACAGCTAAATATTTTTGTAAATCATTGAATATTGATGATAACTAGCTTTGGACAAATATTTCATTTGTGCCTCAATCAGAGACCTCATTACCACTGTTAAAAATAAGCCAACTCCTGAAATAGTCAGAAGAGGGCGTGTACCATCACTCACGGACTGCATTACGCGGCGCAGTGATTCGCCCTTACTCCACAAAATGTTTTCTCACAAAAAAAAAAAAATAAACACAGACAAAACCTTCCAACGACCATCTTCGAGTGGAGAATAACAGATTGATGGAAGGCGGTAAGGTCGTGGATGCCAAGAATTGCAAGACCAGCGGCAAATTCCACTTCAGAACGAGACTACGAACCGGGGACGAGACATAAATATATCTTTCAACAGATTGGACAAAAAGGGGACTGGAGGAAACTGTCATGCCATCATCGAACCCTTTATGGGTCTGTCCTATGACCGTTCGGTAACCCCAGACAGTCGGGACACTAACCCCCTGGTGAAAGACCTCCATGAAGAAATCGCCAATTTGGCCTACAGTTGCCAAAATTGGATTCATCTCTCTATTGGCACACAACCATGCATGGTAACGGCGGATTCGACGATCGTAAGATGCTCTAGAGGACTTCCGTCTTGCCTGAGCTGCGAGCGCGTCAGCTTGTTCAGAAAGTCTCGTCTGAGCGTACAATCTGCGTCTGAGTGTACAATCTGCGGAAATGCACCAGACATTCAGGTTCAGCGCGTGGATGGTGTGCGCCAGGACGAACAGGTCCTGGACGAACGAGGATCTTTTAAGAGGTCCCCTCGCTTTGGAAGTCGGATCGGTTCCCTTACAAGCAGATATAGAAAGAAGCCTGGGAAACCACAGCTGTCGTGGCCACAATGGGTCTACCAACAGAACCTGGCAGTCTCGGGACAGAGCCACTTTCTCGAGGACTCTCGACGACTGGGGAGACGCATAAGCTATCAGTCCCGATCAGTCCACCGCCATGGCGTCATGCCCGACTTCCCGGGAATCCGGTGTGGCAGGAGATATAGTCCTCCGGACTCACATTCCACCTACATCGAATAGGGCACTCGATTCAGTTGACTCTTCACGCAACGTTAGTTTCATTTATTCCGTTGTCGTCTTTGGAGACCGGACTATGGCTCCTGACGGACCATATCTCCTTTTACACCGGGTTCCAAACAGGTAAACTTGGGGGACGGTCCACCCCTGGAAGATTGTGAGACAAACCAATGGAAGGAGCTGCCACTCCACTGACGACCCTCTGACCTTTGGCTGTTTCTGGGATAGGGGACCCTCCCGAGAGTGGCTGTCCACCAACACATTGTCTTCTCCCAGAATATGGGGAGGCGATCAGCTGGATGTACCGATCTCGGCACCACCTAGCCGAAGAATCTACCTGCAAAGTCTGGGACTCCCGACACCCCTTCCTTGTTTATGTTACGTCACCACCGTCATATTGTCACAGCGGACCAGAACCACCTTGGAAGGATGTTTATGTGGTTACAAGCCTGGGAGGCTGACCAGCAGCCCGTCCCGGAGAGATACGAGGTGAGCCCCACCCCAACTACACTGTTAAAAAATTTCCGTAAATTAAGAAAACAGATTTTCCGTAAATTTACGAAAACAATAACAATAAAAAACAAAAAACATAAAAAATGTTAATTTACGGAAATATTTCAAAAATTCCTGGCAGCAATATTTCCGGACTTTTGGTTCCGTAATTTTAAATTACGGAAAAATTCTGTTAAAATACACATTTTTTTCCGTAATATGAGACAAATTTCTGTAAAATTACTGTCAAAGTTCCGTTAATTGACAGAAATTTCTGTAAATTTACCCTAAAAATGTCTGGAAATACTGCTGCCAGAAATTTCCGTAAATTTACGGAATTTTTTTTAACAGTGTACTTGGACGCATCCGTCGTCAGGGTGATCAAAAGCACAATTAGGCGGAATGGGACTCCACTTCTCATATTTAGAGTCCACCATTAAAGGTCTGAGTGGCAGTCCTGGGGACCGGAATCAGCAGCATCAGAGATAGTCTTGGTCAAGACGATTCGCTTGAATGTTTTTCACCAGCGAACTCAGCCTGTTGAAATCATAGCCTATAACCATGGCTACTAGTATTGTAATCCAAACCCGGCTGAGAATCCCACAACCATTTATGCCAGTACAGTGCTGCAGTCTTCATTGTTATTCGGTAACGCAATTGAAAAGACGAGTGACACTGCAGGTTCAGACGAATTTCCCTGTTTGCCAAATCGTCTTGGCTAGTCTGAAAATTTTCTCGTGATTGCGCGCGAGAAAATCTTCGCGGGAGGGGCTGGTTGTTTTTCCATATACGGGCGACGATGAATCATTCAAGCCGATATTGGCCAATCAAAGACGCGATGCAATGACATAATTATTACTGGATCGAAATTTATTCACGAAGCTTGACCTTTAGTACATGCACACACACAAAATAAACCGTACCTGACAATGCGGATTTGCATTATAAGTGGTTCCGCCCATCAAGTTGTATGAAATCCAGACTGAACAAGACGGCGAGGCTCCACCTCGCTGTGAGCGATTCGTGGAAGCAAATTTCCATTATGGGAGGAGATTCGTGTGTGGTGTTGACTTGTGAACGGTAGTAATTCGTAAGCGGAAGTGATTCGTGCACATAGATTTCTGAGAGCATTTTCATTTACGGTTTAGCATGGGCGCCGGTCTAAGGCCCATGGGGTGGGTGTGGATGGTGGGGAGATTTTGCATGAGCGCCGGGCTAAGGCCCAGGGCGTAGATTTCTGAAAAAAAAAAAAAAAAAAAATCAACACCAATGATTATATACGAGGGATGTACCTCGGAATGGGGACATAGCCGAGCGTCTTGAACAAGACTACATCAGAGGATGATATGCCACGGACGATAATGGCGGGACAGGTAAATCTGAAGACCGTTCATGTGAAGTCTGACCAGCAGACCGAGAAGTCGAAGCATAATGTTCTGTCTGTTACCGGCCAACTGCCGAGAATCAACCGGGCGCAGGTTGCTACTACCACCTGTGTCCTTTCTGCTGAAGGCCTCACCAAGGTCAACACAAAGTCTTCCCCCAGAAAACTGGGGGTCTGAGACGACTCCAAGGCCGACTTATCCACATTCACTAGCAAGCCCAGTGACTGGACCAGACCGACCACCTCCCCTACCATGGACAGCAGTCGGTGACGGGAGGGAGCGACCAGAAGCCAAGAATTATAAGATGCAATTGTGGCACTCGTAGCTAGTTTTTCATGCAGGAAAGCTGATCTGCCATGAACTGCTGCTTGTGGCCCTTGTCAGAGCGATGGATGCGACAATATTGCTGAAGTAGTCAACAATGTTGCGGATGATATTGATTTGTACATGACTTGCCGGAAGCATCCAGACAGTTATGATGCTTCAATTAGACACACCTACATGAAACTGAATATACTGTGGAACTAAATACCGTTTACAAAACTGTTGACAATGTCCTTTGTCACAGGACACGTTGTTGTCAGTTGGAATGTTTTTGCTATAGTGTGTTCCATGATTAACACTAATTTATTGGTGGTGAAGATGACTGAACACATGTAGTGCTCTCGCTCATATAATAGTAAAACGTTTATCGTTTCGTATCGTTTGTTACCTTATTTAACCTTTCGTCTTCCTGGGGTGCTTACCACCGCTCACAAGTTTTTTTCCGGCCCACTAAAACGCTTAAATCTGCAACTTAATGGCTGCATCTAATCGTGGGACCATCCATTGCGCCCATTTTAACGCAAAATAATCTGCCACCCGTACCTTTGGTAGTGGCAGATTAGGCTGTCAAAGTTTCGGGGAAAGGGTTGCCACCTTAACAATATTTTCAAAATCAAAATCACGTATTCCTGTATTTTGTGGCTCAGATTAGAAATTGGCTTATTTTCAGCCACAATCGGGAAAATCAAGTTTCCTTTACACCTTGGAATTTATCGTACTTTGACTTCACTGTGTCATTGCCTTAGACATGTCCCAAGTATGCGACTTCATCACTTGAAGTGGCTAATGTGACGGTTGGTGTAAAAGGCAGAAAAGCAGAATGGGTAGAATGAGCAAAATCGGCAGAAAAAGCTGAATCGGCAGAAACGACAAAAGCAGAATGGCAGAATATGCAGAAAAGGCAGAAAAGCAGAATGGACGTGACAGAATCAGCAGAAAAACGAATGGGCCGAATCGGCAGAATGGCAAAATATGAAGAATAGCCGGATAGTATAAAAGCAGAATGGCAGAATACGGCAGGGGTGGAAGCACTTTGGTTTGCGTTCAACAAGATCTTAGCAAATTTTAAATTTTACCCTGTATAGTTGTCAACATGGTAAAGGGTAAAGGGGACGGACCTGTGTACACAGGAACGGAGTGCCCATCTCTCTTTCGAAGCTATTGGGCCAGACTCCACCATATAATGTTGCTGTAGTGGGATCGCCACACCTCATCTACAGCGAGTCTGTTACCTTCCCAACATTGAATAATGCCGGTACCCATTTATACACCTGGGTAGAGAGGAGTAATTGAGGTAAATCGCCTTACTCAAGGGCGAAACACATTGGCCCAGCGGGGCTCGAACCCACAAACTTTGGCGTGCGGGCCGAGCGCTGATCCACTGGACCACATGTGCCCTGAAAAGATTGCATTGCACACGAAAATACATTCGCCCCTTTAAACATATTAGCAACTGCATGTCCTAGGGATAGTCGTGAGACATTCTTGAACAAACGCTATAAAGGCGGTATGGGGTATACTTGGCACCTTCAGAAAAAATCCCGAGCATAATTCCAAATAAAACAAAAAACTAGAATTTCGCGGTTCTCGGCTTTCGCGCTCACTATATTCAAAGAATATAAGCTGTGGGCCGCTCCATGACTTTTGACCTTGGCACATGACCTTTGACCTCATCAACATATGAGGGATCCCATGGTGCACCTATGACACAAGTTTGGTTCCAATTGAACTTCAACTTTTCAATAGACCATTTGCACGATCCCCGAAATGCATCTCTTTCGGTGCCCATTTCCATCCGGGAACTTTTTTCAGCCTCAAGTCGGCTAAAAACATACGGTTAGGAGCGTAAGGAAAATACCAGAAAACTTATTCTATCTGTGACTTTGCACTATAGTTGTGTAAATGTCCTGCAAGTGACAAGTAGGGCACAGTTACGATCGAAAATATCACGTTTTGTCGTGAATTTCAACACCAGTGCCTCAATTGTTTTTTTGTTCCATAGATATTCTTCTACATTTTTGTAAGATTAACTTCACGTGAAAAGGTACTTTGTATTGTAATTTTAGGCACTGTTCGGCGATGCGAACGAACAACAATTTGTTTGTAAACATGACCTCTGGTACAAGTTCCCGGATGGAAATGGGCACCGAATGAGATGCATTTCGGGGGTCGTGCAAATGGTCTATTGAGGTCAATTTTACATTTTTAGCCTATTTTTCAACTTGACCTCACATGACCTTTGACCTCGGCACATGACCTTTGACCTCATCAACATATGAGGGATCCCATGGTGCATCTATTACAGAGGTTTGGTTCCAATTGAACTTCAACTTTTCAATTGAAGTCAATTTAAAAAAAATATTAACAATTTAGTGACACACACATACATACACACATACACACACACACACACACACACGCACAACGGATTGCTAAGTGGTCCTGCCAGCTATAGCTGGCGGCCCACAATTACAAACAAAACAAACGAAAGCAAACAAACACATTGCATGCTCAGAAAAAATCCAGGAAAATTATAAATCCAAATACAACCAGTTTAAAAACAACAACAACAACCGCAAACAAATCAAATTAAAAAAACAAAAAAATGCGGAAGAAAGAAAATTCCAAATAAAATAAAGTAGAGCAAAAAAAACAATTTTAAAATTCGCTGCCGATTATGCTTTTGCCTAGTCTAACCCTGCCCCTTTCTGCCTATTCTGCCCATTATACTTTTCTGCTTATGCCCATTCGCTTTTCTGCCCAATTCTGTATTCTGCCATTCAGCTCTTCTCTTTCTGCTCATTCTGCTTTTTACGGCTTTATTATGCTCATTGTGCCGATTTGACTAATTCGAACATTCTGCTTTCGCTCATCTGTTTATGCTGCGTTTTCTGCTCATTCTGCCAATTACTTTTTTTCTTTTGTGTGCTCTTCTGCGTTTAACAAACATCTATCATATAACGGCCGCAGCCCGGTCGCAGGCGCATCCAGTCAACCCTGGCAGCCCCCTTCACGGTCCAGGCCTCAGATCCATATACAGGACATCTCCCACACCAGCTCCAAGAATTTTCAGCCCGGTGAACCGGAGACACAGACCCCAAAGTGGGCAGTTCATTGAAGGCATTCCAAGCCCGTCCCCCGCGCGACAGGAAGGCTCATCTTGCTGCCGGAGGACTTACAACATATCATCGATACATGCTTGTGAAAATTGTTAATTACCCTTCAAACCCGTACTTGAAAAAATTTCATCCCCAAAAAGTGATGAAACTCTGTAACCACCCAAAAGAGGTTTGTTAACTTAAAAAAGGAGCGACTTCAACTCCAAAAGAGTGAAAATCACTTCCAAAAGGGCGATTTCCACTCGTTTCGTGTTGTTCTTCGTTTAATTCCTCTTTTTGAGTGGGGGAATCCTCTTTTAAGTAGAAGAAACCAGTTTTTGAGTGGATTAAAGCGGATTCACTTTTGGGAGTGAAATTTTCACTCGAATTACATTTAGAGAGTAAAAAAAAACAGAACGGGGGGGGGGGCGGGTTTTTTTTTTTTTTTGTGGGTACCATGCTAACGAGCCGGGTAACACCCCAGTTACAAGGGTTCGGTGGTAACCCTATATTAGACCGAAGCGATGAAATGGGGACCCTATCCTTGAGACAGATCTGTTAAAATGGATACATATCCGAGACCGACTTATTCAAAATAGACACCCTATACGAGACCCGGGGCCAAGCAATATTACCAGTGGATTTTAACCTGGGATTTTACACTCATTTTTTTATGGGCGATTTATGGACTTTTTTATCTGTTTGAGCATGATATCAAAACACAAAATATTTTCTAAACAGATTCATGATGATCTGATATTCTACCTGAAACTGAAAAGTAAAATGATACACATATGTGACGAATAACAGGACATAGGTTGGAATTTGACACCCTATATGGTCAGGTCTCGCGTTTTTGTAACGCGGGTGGTTACCCGGCGAGACCCAGTTACCCCCTCTCCCCCTCGGAGAGAGTAGGCCAAAGGGGTGGTAACAGGGGCCTATTACATATTTCGAAACGAAACAGATTTTAAGGTGGTTGGTCATTTGATACGTACATTTTCAAACGAAGGACCACAATTATGGAACCTTGTGAATTTGAGCTGTATCAGGAGCTAGCTTATGCATAAATTTCATTGTAAACCCGGGGGTCATCATCATTGCCAACTGTGCATAAATGGTTTGAAAACAAAACTCTCACAATGTTAAAAAAATAGGACTTATGTGAATGAAAGTGTTTCAAAACTGCCATGAGACCGTAAATCTGAATAAGTAGTTCGAGGTGTTGGTGCATTTCTGTGTTGCTCATGTGTGTGTATTTCCGCGTATACAACTCTGTGCTAGCGTCTTTTGTTGTGATTATTGTGTTTCCCCGTGAGTTATCTACTACGAATCGGTTCGAGAAGGCTATCGGGTGTTATTTTTTAAGAACAGCTCTAGAGCTTGTTATTTTTCAACATGCACACTCGGAAGTCGGGTGGTCACAACTGAAAACGCGGGTCACGGTAATGGTTCTAGAAATACAATGGTCCTGACAATTATATACAGCGGCGCGCGCGATCGTATATATACTGATGGCCAACTTAAGATACAAATTCTATGGTGTCAACTCTATTTGCAACCTATGTATGTAGAACATTGAGCGGTATGCTACCTGTAAAAAACTTTAAAAAATTGATTGATCTTTAATCAAACATTTTCTCATAAATGGACAGACCAATTTAATTTTATTTTACAACAAGCAAATATATGATATTAATTCAGATATTTGATTTCATACTGTCATTTTAAAAATGTTGGTATGCAGAACTGCAATTCCTTAGGGTAATTGCAAAAAGAAAAAATATTAAAACAAATAACAAAACCTTCCCCATGAACATTAAGATTTGACCAAACACGGGTTAATATAGAGGGTCCCCCCAAAAAAAAAAGAAAACAGTACTAAGTCAGCATCAACCTCTTGGGATCAAGCTTGAAGAAGCGTCCCCATCCGACCGCCGTCATTTAATTTGAAATCAAATTGCTGCTTCACAATGTCGACATCACACAATAAAAATAAAGATACTACATTAATTAGGAAATATACTATAACAGTGAACATTGGGGACGGTCACCAGATCAAGCTTGGTTATTTTTGTTTCTCATCTGAAACCCTATGCACTTGCACTCAAATGGCTAAAATAAATGTAGTGGTAAACACGAAACTCTTGTAATTTCTGAACGACATAATCAATATGTTCAAGGATGAATAGGGTTAATAGTCTTATTCCGATAGGCTTGGTTGATTTATTTAATTCCAATTTTACTCCAAGGATTAAACCTTTTACATGAGAATTTTTTTTTAAATTTGTGCGTATTTAGCAAAGCAATAATCAATTAAACGATTGGCAGTTATAGTTTAATACTTAATAGCTTTAGTCACCCGAAGGTTAATGGCCAGGGCAATCAATACAACCAATTTGGACTTTGGGGGAAAGATCGTCAATAGACGGTTTGCAAGGGACAAAGGTTTTAAATATGTTAAATAAATGCGACAAAATGTAGTTCGTTATCAATCAATTTTAGCATGTTTTAACCAAAATATTGTTTTAAATGTTTTTTTTATATTATACTCTAAGTGATGGCTATTAGAATCAATGTGTCTATGGTGTTCGTAAAAATAACAAGCTTCGCGATTGACTTGGTACAATCGGTCTCGCGGCCGTACGGCCGTATGGTCACAAGTCAAGCGCTCAAGCTGGTTAATTTCACGAACGCCATCTAGCTCATTGATTATTATATCATAAAACGTTCATTGATGTATGCCCGCAGTTAATTGTGTAATGAGAATGGAGAATCGATGAAGTTTGGTATTGAATATAATGTATAACGTTTTGTGTATATCATATGGAAAGTACCTTTACCTTTAAACAAAAACACATGTGATACAGATAGTTGCGAAGAGTATATGTAATCATGCTCTAATTCAATTAAAGCTTGCTCCACCGATTTACAACAATATTTTCTGTGGTTTGTAAGAAAGGCAATTGCATGTGCCAACACACTTATCAGATGGGCCGTATATAGAATCCTTGTCTGGAGCATTCCGTGACCGGGATTTGTCTTTAATGTATATAAAATTTTATCGTAGGTGTACCTTGTGCCATTTTGAAAAAATAATGTTTTCAATGATGGTGGGTAAGCAATGCTGTCAGTACATGGTTCGGGGGTTGGGCGTTGAGATAAATTAATTTGATGTCGAATCGATGACATTAAAATAATTTTGACTTTAAATCCAAGATGCGTGACCCGATAAAGCGTCCTATTGCCTCAAAATGGAAAGTAAGGATAAGTATTCGACCAGAAACTACATGTATCATTGATTTGGGAAGGAAAGTACAAAAATATTCTCTGGGCCACTGTGAAATCATTGGCCTAGTATATTTGTAATCTATTCTTTAAGATTTCCAAGATGGCAGCAATATGGTTACCTTCAAAAGATCTTTTTAAAACTATAGTTGTACGCGTATTGTCTTTATCAAATGGAAACTCATGTCTGCATTTTGTTTTGGTTTCATACTTAAACTTCAAGATGGCGGCCAATATTTGCGCCAAGTTATGAACTTTGACACTCCCAAAATGATCATATATCCATGTTTACATGATAACAAAAAAAACCCCCCCCAGCAAACAAAAAAAATCAAGATGGTAGACGAGATGGCCATTGATAGATCTTTAAAACGAGAAAATTGCAATACTTTTAGTTATACAGTACGTCATTCCAAATAATGATAAAATCGCCGAGGTATGAGATATATAACTGTGGATAATTAGAAAATCCATTTAAAGGAAAATAGTATTGCACCTCATCAGTCTTCATCTTGGTTCCCGAATTAGGGAGTGAAAAGAATACGTAATTTCAGCACCCGGACAGTAATTGTGCGCGAGTAATTTAAAGGCAACGGTAAGAGATCCACATCTTTCTTTTCGCACATCTATCCTTTCGTCACATTTTTAAAGAAAAATGTAAAACGTCAAGATTGGGGTATGACTACTTAGCGTTCCTTAACCGCATTTGGTTGACGCGGCCGATATCATTTCCCTACATTTACGACACCTATCTAAGCTCGTACGTACACGACATTTAAGTCATATAGAGTAAATTTAAACATAAATAAAAATTCATTGGTCCGAATGAACATTTGATCTGCAAATAGAGTGTTGAACGAAGGTGTCTTAATCCGAACGTTTTTTATTCCGATAGCCTTTTGGTCTGAAGAGATCGTGGTACGATAAGGCTAATTCGGACCGAAGACCCCTTCACAAACCAAAAAAGCTATCGTGGAAAAAAAAAATTGATGGATAAAGACCCTTCCGACTAAAACCAAAAACACTCTTAATTTCTTGTCCGAACAACAAACCTTCGGAATAATAAAATCATATCGTACTAAGAACCGTTCGGAAACAATTGGCCTTCGGTTCGCAAAAACCTTTCGGGAACAAACCCTTCAGAAATACGCCCTGTATCCGTACTGAATAGATTATTACACACAATGAAGGCCGAATTTACGATTGGCAAAACTTGGGGTTCCCAAATCGGACCCTAATCATGTAAGATCAAGTGGTTAAAAGTATACACCTTTCTTTTCCAGATTTCAGTATGTATATATATAGTAATCTTTCCATGGAGACTTGCCAGCCGCAACGATAGTGTTGAAAAAAAAAACCAATGATGCGTTGGACGGAGGATTCGAAACCGGCGACCTTCGTATTAAATGCACGACGCTCTAACCAAATGAGCTATCAAGGCAGGGTTGGTAGAAGATCGATAGATTCATCTATAGGTTTAGGTTTCGAAAGGTGGTCCTTCGCTTTTTTCCGCGGACAGCATCAGAACTGTATATTTAAACATATCCGATATATTTGGTATTGTGTAAATTTAAAACTACTAGTTCTCGCTAGGTAGACAAGGTGTTATTATTATTAATATGGTCCCTGGAGATTGCCAAGCGGCACGATGTGTTGAAAAAAAAACCCCATGTCGATTGGCCGGATTCGAACCGGTGCGACCTTCGTATTACATCGCACGCGGACGCTTCTAACCAATCTGAGCTATCAAGCAGTGTTTGTCGAAGAGCGATAGATATAATTTATAAGTGTGAGGTTAGAACACAAAATCGTATATGTTAAATATAAGTTCTGATGCTATCCGCTCGCAAAGCGAAGGACACCTTTCGAACCTAACACTATAGGTGATATCTCTGACTCGTCTACCAACCCCGCTTGATAGAGCAGTTGGTTTTTAGAGCGTCGTGCAGTAATTTCCAAGGTCGCGGTTCGGATCGGCCAAGCGCACATAGGGTTTTTTTTTTGTTTCAACACTATCGTGCGCTTGGCAATATCCAGGAAAGATTAATAAATATATACCATCCGTGTCTACCTGGAGAACTAAGTAGTTGAATTTCAAAACAGATTTCAGTATGTTTAACTACCCTTTTTACGTCCAGTACATATCGTGACCAGTCGCCCCAATCTTGAAAAAACCTACCTTTTTTTACGGGTTATCTTGGGGTTCCTGATGATAGACCCCTGTCCATGTTGTCATTTAACAGTGACCTCCCGGGGGCGTCTCGCATTTTTTTTGTACTCGATCCGATGACATCAACAAACTCCTTGCACAAACCTTTTCAATCGGGATCATGCACTTTGTAGTTGGTTATTTTAAACCAATGGCCAAACTTTTGCACAAGTGTGGAGTTTCCACACATGGATGACAATAACACAATAGAATGACCTACGGTTTTATACCTGCAGGTATATAGCAAATTGAAATTCATACTAGGTAATAACGGAATCGACTATTGCGTTTCGTTCCTCTGCTTTATATTGGTTTGATGATAGGCTATAGAATTTTGCTTCCGAGGATTTAAGGTTGAAATGAAAAAAATACAGTAAATTGTCTTTGGGACAAAATGGTCAGATTGAGATCCTTTGGCTCTCCCTAATAAGCTCATAAAATGGATCTTCAGAAAGCAATCAGAGATAATAAGCTATCGATGCAAATCTTGATATCTTGCCTGGCCTCAGAGAACCCGAGGTTGACATTCGAAAACCAAAGCCCTAGCCATCTTTTTGAAAGACGGAAATGTTAAGATACATCACAAAAAGAAGTGGACACTGTGACAATATCACTGTGTGTATTATGGCAGTGTATGGGTATTATATTGGATCTGTTTAAATATTCCAATTGTTTTTCTAATTAAGACGAGCTGATTATGTCCATCTTAATATCGCGCTATAGAGCCTGTGATATACAACTCGTTATTTCAGATTTAAAGAGAACCAAAAAACAGGATTATTTAGATACATGAAAGCCAAAAATTGTCTGATGGAAACTCAAATGTCGTTAGTGTTTAGAACTGAGACAAATGAAAAGGTTAAAAGCGGGTACGACGATGTGTGGAGATAATATCATTAAACCAAACACATGCATAGCTTATAGTGATCCCAGATATAAGGTCTGGAGAAACTATTGTTATTACAAAATTACCCATTATAATGAGACATGCGACAAGCTTATTTCCTAATATTTCCACAAGTTTGTATTGGCAGTGATGATGTATCCAACGTTGAAAAAAAAAAGCTTATTTCAGCAATTTCATGGAATCTTTGAATGTGTCAAGTGTTCATAAGCAGTTACCTTTAAGGCTCTTGTTGTAATTTCTGTCCGTAAAATTGCAAACAAGTTTTAAGTATTTGACTGGCCAAAAGGTTACGGATGCGTACTTACTCCCAGTATTTAAGCGTTTCACTTCCAACACCAGAAGGTTAGGCCTTTGGGGGTATAGATGTACTTGGCTTTGCGCACGCAAAACAAGAGAAATGGATAGTCCTGGATTTGTTTGGGGGGCAATGTTGTTCCGGGTTTCTCATGCTGCGGTGGTTGAGGACCCATTCAAGTATACAACTGCTTATATGCCTACTAAGAGGGACGGAAAACAGGATGTTTGGGGTAGAAAAAGATGCAGTGTGCGGAAACAAATTGGTTAGATGAAGAAAATGGGATGTGTATGCGCTGTTAAGAACCTTTAAAACGGCTGAGATTTGCTTCCCGCCTATATGAGAGAGTAGAGTTGGAGCGAGAGGAGAGAGAGAGGAGTTATGTGATGATGGGGTGGATTTTTGTGTGTTTGAGTGAGACGAGTCGAAAGAAAAGAGTTGCAAGAGATCACGCGCAACATACAACCCCCTAGCTCCCACCACCTCCACCACCCAACATTGTAGCAGGCTGCGTTTCAAAAAGTAGCGACCTGAATAAAAGTTCAGTGAAGTAAACAATGGGTAGTAAACTGGGTGGGTTTTCCTTACAGGAAAATTGTTTGCAGTCTGTCATTGCCAGAAATGCCCAACCAGGAAATAATTTGTTACACAAAACAATTGCCCCGTTAGGCATAAATTAAATGGGGTTTATCCCTTGACTCTACTACATCCAATGCACTCTTGTCCAGTTAACTGGCTCTATGTCATGGTTTGTTAAGGCTCCCAAAATTATCGGTCTGTTTACAGTGTCGGCCGGGTACTGGGTAATACCCAAGTTGCACTGACCCAAAGTCTATCATGTTTCCAAATGTTATGGTAACATCCACTTGTCGTCATGTCTGAAGTTATCCCCTAGTGATGACCAGTACGTCCAGTGGATATACCCCCGGGATTTCAGGGGAGAGCTTTCGTCAGTTCTATGAGGTAATCTCATATTGACCACAAGTTTTAGAAATGGGTAAGCTCCAAGTCCGCAGTTTTGAAATATTGGATGTTGGAGGCAGGATTATCCTAACAGGAAGTGAGTGTGAAACATGACGACGATTAGAACAGACTGTATTTGTGGACCGCTCCAGATGGACCGGCCTTCTTCAGATAACGAAGTGTAAATGGGTGGGAAAGGCTCTGGACGGAATAAACATGTGCTTTCCGTGAAGGGTTCCGATCATAGGATGTGAGCATAGAAAAGTTGTTGGCAGATAGGTTCAGGTTACGGAAATCCCCTCTATGATCCTGCCCTCAATGTTATCGCTAAACGGGGTGGTACCAGACATTTACCGGCCACCAAACATGACCAATAATCCTAAAAATTTAATTCATCAACAGTAAAATACCGTCTGCTGCAACAAACCCGATAGTTCCCATAAACCACTCATCAAGATCCCACTATAAGTCCGCAATATGCTCAACGTTGCCTGACATGGTTTAAAGGGAAATAATGGCATGAAAAAAATGACATAATGAAAAGGACCCTTACTTAAATCACTTCCACGAGTTTGAAAACAACTTGGATGTTTACATTCTGTAAAAACAGAAAGAGTTCCAGGAGGAGGTGACAATTTGTGTCAATTTCTGGAACAGAAAAGCAAGGTGTTCACATCCCTGACAGAATTACAGTGTATCTACACTGTTAAAAATGTTCATTAAAATAACAGCGTTTTGACTGGCAGCTGGGACTCACAACAGTTAAAATCACGTTTTTTACAGTCATTTGCACGTTTTGAGTCCCTTTTTACAGTTATTTGCATGTTTTGAGTCCCGGCTAACAGTCAAAACGCCGTTATTTTAAGATCATTTTTAACAGTGTAGCATGTTTTGCGACACAATTCAAAAGCATTCAGACCGCGATTCAGGCATTGTACTTTAGGCTTGTAAGTTAATATTGATCTGGCAAGTGAAAGATGGATTAGCCGGGATTAGACTATACAATAGCAATGGTCTGTGAGCTGATGACAGCATGCTTTTCAAGTTTGGTAAATGCTGGCAGTAATGTCAGCATCCTTGTTCCAGAAATTGCTACAAACTGCCACCTCCCCTGCAACTCTTCCTGTTTTTACTGTTTTTACAGAATGTAAACATCCAAATTGTTTTCAAACTCGTGGAAGTGATTTCAGTAAGGGTCCTTTTCATTATGTCATTTTTTTTCATGCCATTATGTCCCTTTAAGGGAAATTTACGCAATGACTAATGAAAGTTAGTTTTGCTTAGTCTGCAATGATGGCCCCATATGAGCTACGACGACAGACTATAGTTGAATTCCAATGAATATATGAACGCAACCCAGGGGCGGATTTAGGGGGAAGGGGCGCCCCGGCGCGCCCCCTATTTTGGGCAGAACACAAGGGCGCGGGGAGCTGCACAGGGCGCCCAGCGCCCTGTAGATATAGAAACATGTAGATCTAGGAGAATGGCTTTGTTGTGGACGGCCACCGCCGCCGAAGCATTAGAACAGTATGTTGCCTGTATAATGTTGTTTAGTTCTTGAACAAAATTCGTAACCATTTCCCCTCCTCTCGACTGAAAGGGGAAAAAAAAAAAGAAAATTGGGTCTACCCAGCGAGCGCAGCGGTCCTGAAAATTTTACAAATTGTATCGGCAAGGAATAGTGACTGACGCCCCCCCCCCCCCCTTGAGATTTCCTGGATCCGCCCCTGCAAACTAACATCGATAATCCTTGAGGAAATCAATGCAACTGCCACCTATGGGTAGGCAAGTAACCATACTTTTTTGAAGTCATAGTTTATCTATGGGGCCAAATTTTGTGTAGATCCAAATAAAGTTTGGTTCGTTTTGTCATCAGATGACCCCTGGGGTTGGTTCTGTGGCAAAATTCAAAATGGCCGCCAAAATGACCATTTCTATACAAAACATAGCCAATAACTCCCATATACGCACCTTTTAAGATGTTATAGGGCCTTAAACATGTTAAAAGACAAATTAATGATCTACTTAATTATGTCATTCACCAGAGAGTTCACAGTGTTCCAATGTATCCTTAAAAACAAATGGCCGCCAAAATCGACATTTTGCATCATTTTCGGACAATTTTGAACGGTTCTATTTGTTAAAGAAGAACAATTTTAAATTAAATAACCAAACAATTAAAATTTAGATTTGTACCCCTGTATGACATAGATAACAAAGCTAATTACATTTAACTTAAGTATTAGGTAAGAAGAAGCCAAGATCAAACAAATGCCGCCAGTAATTGTTTTTTAATGAGAGATATATGCACAATTCTTCCGTGAATGAGATATCACACTCTTCCGTGAAAGCCTAAATAAGGCAGTTGTACACAGTAACTATGTTTGTCTTCAAAGGGTAAGACCTATCCTGGGGAAGATGTATCATTGGGGTAGTGTTCATCGATCCGTCCGATTACCAGGCATAAGAATGAACTTTTGTAAAAAAAAACAAATTGGAAAGCGGACCAAAAACTTTAAAAAGGCGTGGAATCCAGCCAAAAAATACCCGAAATTAGGCGAAAATAAATTAAAATGCATACATTTGGCCAAACAACATGTGAATTCAGTTTTTTAAACTGAAGATTCTGATGCCTGGATTACAAGATGTAATTCTCTATTTCGTAGGAGGGCCACAACATAATTCCAACCTTGAATCCACAATACCATTTTAATAAATGTGAGCGGTAATAGTGTGTGTGTTACAATAGCCCACAGAACACTGTACAAAAATAAATTTCCATTACCGTAACACACTATCATTTTTCTTTGTTGGCCATGAAAAATGGAAAGAAGTCAGCACCAATATTTTGTAGAAGAATTGATGAGAGAAATACTTGTTTTCTAATAAGGTGCGATGGCACACGCAAAAAACGCGTTTTTAAAAGTTCAACAGTTTTTAAAATTAAACAAGTTCTTTAATGGTGAGTGAACAACAGTTTTTCGTTCACCCGTTAAAACATACTTGGTTTTGAACTTTTAAAGACTGTTCAAACGTTTTAAACACGTTTTCTCTGTCTGGTGAAAGGTGAGGACGGATGAGGCTCCAAGTGCCCCTTTATTGTCTCATATTTATAACCCTACACGATTGATTACTAATAAATTAGGAACCTACACAATTCTCAACAGAGAGTTACATTAATTTTAGTTTATGTCCATTATAGCACCATGGGCACTATTATAAAACCATGTACAACAGATATCAGTATGGAGGAGTTGGTAGCATGCATGCATGCCGGCAATGTTTTCAAGTTAGTGTGTCTTCAATTAAAAGAAGTTTTGATAACATAGGACATTGTACAGCATTCACCTCCTCTTTCAATCACTTTCCTAAATCTCATACAAAAGGTACAATACTGTAAGCTGCGTTGGTTGTGGATACCAGGTACATGCCTACAGGCAGTTTAAAGGGACGGGGATACTTTTTGATACAAATTCTCTCATTCCACTTGATCATTCGTAGAACACCTACCGAGAACATTTTGAATGTTTATTAGACACACAAGTAAAAAAGTAACCAACCACACTATGTTTTTGAACTTGCCTGATATCGTCACTTTCCCCATAGAAAAGCATGGTTTGATTTTTCTGTTGTGCGCAGACATAAAATTCATCATGTTTATGATCTTACAAAACAACTGCGCCTTCGGCTAATTTTACTCAGGTGTGATCATTTTTGGTACGGCTTTCCAATATGCAAAAATATTCGTATCAAACAAATTGGGGGCACTTCTTTCTGGAAATGTCCTCTTGTCTCTTATACAGGTATAAACAGATGGAGTCGGGCTGTCGGAGAGTGGTGGACATTAACGCATCACTTATAAAATCAAATTAAGGAAAGAAATACACCGAAATTGTTCAATGAATTAATGAAAAGAGATCACGATGGAAGTGGGCAAGGACCTCTGAGAAATTGCAGAGAAATTTCATTCATACTGTGAAGAATGCTCACGAACAATCAGTCTTGAAGAAAGAGGAGTTATAGAAGAAAGTCTGTGAAATTCCTGAAGTTACTGGATACATAAAATGCATACTCTGGGTCTGTAACACTAAAGAGTATGCAATGTTTTGGATGGCCTGAATGAGAAACAGCTCCTTCCTGAGGTGCGTTGTCTTCATGCAAAAACAGCTCCAGATGCACCGAGTGAAATCTGCTGTTGAATCTGAGAATGGAGATTTTCTCTACATCTAGATCAACTGAGAACATCAATTAAGAATGCTCTGTAGCCAGAAATAAAGTGACATTTTGCTTATGAATGCATATTTTGTGGACAAAAGTGCCTTTCTTCCTATCAAAGTTCATCTTCCTGCTCTTTTGTGAAATTACACCTAATATGTGATTTTGGCGGCCATTTTGAATAGTTTTTGTGTGAAAAAAACCAATATAGACAGCTTTGGTGAATACTATTATTTCATTAAAATAGTTTTGAGTTTAAAAGGCCACAGATACATAATGCATCAATATGGTAAAGACAATTACAATAATCATTTATGCAGAAAAGTGGCAATTTTGGCAATTTGGCGGCCATTTTGAATATTTCTTGCATTAAACAGAGCCCTGTTATTACCCATATAATTGATAACATTAGACAAATGATCATGTTTGATGAAGAGATTTAGAACACATAGCAAAAAAGATTTTAGATGAGGTTATGATGACAGTATTGGTCATATGGAGCAAAAAATGTGTATTTTGGCGGCCATTTTGTATTTTGCTACAGAACCAACCCCAGGGGTCATCTGATGACAAAAATAACCCAATATTTGGATTCTACATCAAATTTAGCCATAGAAAAACTATGACTTGTTTGCATTTTAATGAAAAAGTTCATACTTGCAGGCTACACATGTAGCCTATCAACAATCACTGTTGAAAATTTTCGAGGCGCGAGAACATGTCATGGCCATGCAGCACTATTCATATCCTGATTGAGGCGCGAATTTTAAAACAACGCTACTCAGGTGCGCCTGCATACCGCTGGTAGTAATCGAGGATAATTATAGACTGGATAACCACAACTTTCTTGTTACGCGCTTCCCACTGAGCTGTACACACAGATTTTGGTGCATATCATTCAACGTCCTTGGTCCCTAGGCTCTTATAAGCTCTGCAGAGGCACCTTCCCCCAGTGTCTTTAAGCCCCTCCTAAAACATACTTATTTCCTGATGATTTAAATGTTGTTGACTTGATTTGTTAGTTTCCCTTATTATACTGTATGTCCAGATGCTTATCATGTTATGTACCTTTGGCTGTGCTCTCGTACGATCGCGGCCCAGCCGGCAAATAAATGCATTTATAATTATCATGTGGGTTTGACATGTTGGCTTTTTGCGTATTTACAATACCAGACTTTGCACGGTTCGCTGTGTGCAATGTAGAGCCTCGATCTGGTATGTATAAAACAATGCATGTCGACCCTCTCAAAGGTCAGTGGGTTTTGAGAAGAATCGAAGGCGCTCTAATGTTATTAAATGCTCCCATTCATATTGCTACCAGTTCGAGCTCTCCCCGCAAATGGCGAAACACCTGTGCAAATTGGGATGTTTTTGGTGGTAGGTTAAAACAACAGGTAGGCGCCACGACGCATATAACCGCAATTTGTAAGGGTTGAACTCTGGTGAGCAGTATGAGCAGGGATTTCACTACCATTTGCAGGTCGGGTGATCGTTCGCAGGACTGCAGAATAAGTCTTAAATATGTATATTTTGTGTATAAATCTCAATTTTATCATTCGGTTTTCTCCACCGTCATTAAAAGACATTTAGTCACGATCCTGTCATTTGCACATGTTAAAGCGTTTAGGACTAAGCCACGTATAACGATTCAAGGTCATCCTCGGTAAAATTTAACCCGATTGCTCCAGATGGTTTAACCCTGGTGAGGGTTGGTACATTTAACTGCACCCACTTTGCCTGCTTCCAGTTGAATTCAATCAGCCTTGACGGAATGAAGTGCATGGAATACTGTACTGTATTCCGTCAAGGCTGCTGAAATCACTGGGAGGCAGAAAAAGTGGGTCAAAATGTACCAACGCCCCCCTGGGACAAGTTGTTCGTATTGTCCATATATTAGTCCACAAATTAACGTTTACAGTGTGTACATTTGGGTTGGATAATTACATGTCAAATGTATCAAGGGTCTACATTTTCGTGGGGGTCACCAAGACCAAGAGTGATATACCCTAAAACGGTTTCAGGCACCACTCGGGTAATCTTTACACGATGCTCCCCCCCCAGATTTTTTTAAACCATTGAAGAAAGAGAAGAAGGAACCAAACGACTTCACCCCTGCACAAAAGGAACAGGATTCACAGCGACCCTTTGATCATAAGCCCCCTGCCGGGTCCCCTGCCGCAATCGATGATCGGCGAGCAATCATGACTGTATAATTTTTTGAAAACTCTAATGTCCGAACACGTAAAAGTGAAAAGTATATGGGGGCATATTACAACATGTCCCGGCTGTCTCCGGTGTTATTTGTTGTTTTTTCGTTATATAAGACGTTAATGTACATCGCTATGAATTCAGCTTTACTGCCCAAGATTGCCCAGTGTGAAAAATAAGGATGAAAGTTTTCTAATTTTTTTGAAAGTTGGACCCGTGGGGGGGGGGGGCGTCATGGATTTTCCGTGACACCCATGCCTCCGTTCCCAGGGTTCTGAAGTGACCTCTAGCGGGACCAATTTTCAGTGAAAATATAACCCGGGCCCCCTATTGATCAGCTTTGGTGAAATTATACTATGTTTTCGGTACAGCAGTAATATGACATCCTTACTGTGCTTTTTAAAACTATTTCCACTAGTATTATCCCATTTTATATACTCCTTTTGATACATACACACTTATGTAATTTATTATAAACATATTTACTTGTTATGCAAAATATTTTTGATTAATATTGTAACAATATTTTTTCACTGTAATTCATTATTTACATATTATTGATCATATTGGTTTTGCTGTAGGCCTATTTTATGATGAATAATAAAAAATTGATTGAAGATTGTGAAGGTAATTTGCATGATAAACCCCCTTGCGGGACTGTTTCTCATACAATGAAAAAGAGAATACACATTTACAATACCCATATACATGAAAATGACACACGTTGCTACTGCAAGAAAAAATACCACTTAAGATATTTTGCTGGATCTGTTTAGTTAATTTGTCACCTCATTTTTCACTTGAACCAGTCACAATCACAACTGAATTTGTAACCCCAGCGGGACTAGAACTTGAATTAATTTGAATGATATCCCTAGCGGTAGTCCCGCCTTTGGCAGCTAGTCCCTCTTTTCGGAAGATCATTATACTAGATCCAGTTATAGTGGAATGGCTTCTCCTTTTTGTAGGTGAAGGGATTAGTATAAACTTTAGTCTGTGTATTTGTGGCATGATGTGCGCTTAACCAAAGATGTTCATATATAGATAGAGAGGTAAACGGTTACCGTAATCTTTTAAAATGCAATCGTCTCGCATGTTATTTGCCGACTAAAAAAAGGAATGAATAGAGTTGAAAAGAGAGTGGGTAGACGGAGGGGCGTAAACACAAGAAAACATAGAGTACCAACAATAGAATCCATGGCTGCCCGCTTCTTGCCACAAGCTGTGGGTGCCGCTTTGCATATTACACTAATCGGTATGATACAACTTGATTATGTGTAAAAGTAGAGGGTGGCCAGGTGTAATAATATTGCACCGGATCATTGTGCTCATAACCCTTTTTTTCAAAAATCAATAATGCATGCGCGCTGAGTGAAAGATTGATTCATTGAGGCGGTTTTTTTAAATCAAGACGACTGACTTTCATTTCATTCGTTGTGGGCCATGGGTAGGACAAAATTTAACCACCCAATACACCCAACCTCCAACAACTGCTGATATTTTGGCGATGTTTGTACGAATTGACATTATGTGTGTATGCACCCAAACTGATAATTAGTCCGTGCAATATTCAAAATTTCAGCGCCCCGCCACGAACGACTGGTTTGAAGGGCCTCACCCCTTGGCTATAACATGTGCCAACCTTGAGCGGTTGGACCATTCACAGTCTCAATCAATAGTCAAAAGCATAAACCCTTGAATGTTCAAAGAAAGCGCCAACTAAATCCAGGAATAGTTTCATTGAAAGCAGGGGCAAGCTGATGTTATTAATAGTTAAGATAAAAGTTCTGCATGTAACACACAGGTGACTGAAGCCTTCTCAAATTTATGATATGTTGTTGGTAGGCAATGTTTAAAACAAATTCTGGGGTAGACACACTATGCATCACATAGCATAAAATATAAAGTATTTGGTCAAACAAAATTTTGAATTGTAAATTGCCTCAATTAATTTCAATTACAAAGTAATCATCCGCTTAGGGTTTGGTAATATCAGTGCACTATATCGAAAGCGAAGAGACCTACTATTTTATCCTCCATCATGCCTCCTAAAGGCTACAGCTCAGATGTGCGAGCACTTGTCGTAAATATGAAGGCGTTTTTTGAAAAGGAGAAATATGAAAAGAAAAGTATCTGCATGGAAAATGTTATGGATTGTTTGGAACTTGCTAGTAAAATACCATCATCATCATTACTGTACATTCTTCTGAAAGATAAAAAGAGGAAAAATGAAATAAAACATGCCAGTTCACGTAAAATTGAAATTGACGACTTCGACCATTATGGCACAGCATAGGCCTATGGTACTTTAACATGTTTAAGACACTGCAGAATCAGTATTGACTGGCACCGAACAGCGTAACTTTATTTGGAGTTGTTTGTCCTTTTGAATTCCTTGCACTGGTTTTGATTGAGTGTGGACGCGTGGATTGGTACCGCTCTCGGCAAATTATGGATCTCCAATTATTTTCCCTGTTCTTGGACCACGTCTATCTAACCTTCTTCAGAGCTTAAATATTACCAGTGAGCCTATCTTTTCTTTAAAGAGTCAAAGAAACGCAGTCTCTTCTGAATATTGTGTGTAGAACCCAGCGAAAAGAATGACCCCAGTTATTACCGTTGCAACGCAGATGGCAACCACCACTGCCATTTGTTTCGGGAACTGCGAATAAGTCGTTTGACACCGTGAAGGACAAGGAGATGAAGAAAAAGAAGCGGAAATCCCCTTCGTAACGAAGAGACGCAGCAAAAGGAGGCTGCGCATGGTTGCCCGGAATAAAGCCTGCATAACTACCAAGCCTTCACCAGCTGGTGATACAAAGTCTCGGAGTACCCAGGACAATGTGCCAGCTCAGTGCGTGTAATCTGGAAGCGTCACCAGAGGTAGTTGAAAAGTAGTGGAAATGGACCACTCCTGCGCTGTTGTAGAGTCCGATAAAACATCAGTCCATGGCGGATCTGTGATACGCAACCCGATCACAGTATGTTAACGTACCTAATCTTACTTACATCATAGATGAGATGATGATGATAACGCGGAGTTGTTTGCTTTTCACAAAGACACCGTTGAATATTTGCTTCTGCTCCCGTTGCACTGACACCCCGACTTCCTAAAGTTATGCATGAGATGCTTCTCTACTGCTCTTTGCCAACGCGGAATGTAAGAGTTACACTTAAAATCTGCAAGGAATTTAAAATCAGCTGAGTTTCTTTGGCGCAAATAGCCTAGTAAGCTGAAAGCGCCATTCAAAACCACACCAACAACAGCAACTTGGTCAGTTTCTTTCACTCCGATCTCTTTGAAATCGAAGATTTTCGGGGTATTTCTGTCCCCTATTTTGAGTAAGGGACGAAGTCCAAACTCAGCCCATAACGATTCTTGGACATTTTGGCCCGAAATCATGCTCCAGGAGCATATATTTTTCAACTCGTCTCATAGGGGCGCTATTCATTATTATGTGTGCGCTTTATCTCCGTTATGTTTATATTGAAGAATTACAAAAATGAACGACTTCCTGCGGCTCGGATTGCGTGGCGTGTGTCTGTGGCGCCTCGTCTTGTTATCTAAAGGTCGTGGGTTGAATCCCACTCCAGGAACAAAATTTAGTTTATGATTTTATTTGTATTTTAGAGTTGAGATTGGAATCATAAAAACTAAGAGTGGGATTGAAGTAGAAAAATATTGAATAGCTGCCTTATGAGATAATAAGAATGGTCATGGTCCTTGGAGCATGATTTCGGGCCAGAATCTCCCGACGGGCGTCCAGAACTCTGACCACCATCAGTGAATCTACTATAGTCCGGGTTAAAATTGAGGGAGGGTACCACCTGAAGAAGGAGAAATTCTCACATGTTTCGACCAGTTTTTCATGGGGAATAAGAATATCTGAGGTTAAACAGGCGTATCCGAGAACTTTTCGGAGGGCGCTTTTTCAAAAAATGTGCCCAAATCTCATATACAAGTGTGTATAAGGTTACATAAGTATCTATGAAGCATATTTTATCACTTTCTGCATTATATTTCATTAGAGTTATTCATAAAGAAGCTACGCTCGCTTGTATTACAAAATCTATTAAGAGGTAAACATGAGGGCGCTTTTCAAAATGGACGATGTAGGAATGTTAAAGAATACATGAAAAGACCTCTCTAGGGAAAACCCTAACCCTCGTCTTACCAAGCCTTTTTAACACGGTGGACGAAGGGGGTGTTACCCCAAGCAATTCTTGATAAAGCAAGATTCGTTTTCAAATCCGTTGATATGGTCCTGCCTCATTTCCATTTGATACCAATATAAGTACCAACATCCCTAGCATGGCGTCAACAAATGGCGTACAAAGTTCCGCCGTGGCAAAAAATTGGCATGCCACTTTCCGCAGAAAATGGTGCACATCACATTGCACTAAAAAAAGGTAGGAATGATCGGAGTTTCATGCGGTTTTCAGCTCCAAATGATGACAATTCAATAGTTCTTACCATGAAAAATAGCGGTTTCGAGCCATACTGTGCAGAATATTTTTGTAAAATGTACCTATTTTTTTGGGTGGCAACTACCTCCCCTACCCTTCGACTTTGATGGAATACCCTACCCCTGGTGAAGGCGCTACCTCAATTTTTTTTCGTTAATGACCGGAAAGAATGAGCAAATTTGGAAGCTTGTACGAAAAGCTTTTGGCATTTAGCACACCAGAAGAAAGTTCACTATGGGGTATGGTAACATCCCCACCCCTTGGTAAAACGAGGGTGTTTAAGCTGTTTCAGATTTGTGCAGCAGTTGAGGTAGCTTTTACTGTTATTTCATAAAGGTTTCCAAGTTCTACCGTAATAATATGAGTTTTTTTTGACAAGCCATTCTGAAAAATGCCCTTCGATTTTAGTTTTTGTTTTTGTTCCTTTTGTTGTTGTTGTTGTTGATTCCTCATATAAAAATATTTTTGATCAAAGAGATTACATAATGGTGGTTTATATATGTTCATTTGTGTCAAAACAAGAGATCAGGATACTTCATTAATTTCAAGTTGTTGGACAATTGAAGGTTATTCCAGGTCTTTGTTTTGATTGGAAGTTTTAGGGGAGTATTTTCATTAATAGTCGTACTAACCCTACATGCGTAGTTGGTAAACTATGGACGCGAGTGGTCCCTATGCATAGTAGTGTTTCTGCTAACCTTGCTTTTTCTTTATATTAATCAATCATAATAAAGTTGCACCAATTTGAACAAATTTGAAGGGGAGTTTTCTAGGCGAAGGGTTTGTCATGTATTCTTTGAATATCCTACATCAACATGCAAATTATTTAGAGAATTAGAAAAGTATTAAGTTGAAATGTCTTTGTCCACATTTATTTAACAAAAACACCATACATTATCTGAGGACCATTCAATCAAAATTGTGATAGCCATTGTGAATTTTCCAACACTACTGAAAATTATCTCAAATAATTAGGAAGAGATCCATATTAAAGGAAGGTAAACTATCACTATTTAATGCTGAGACATTTTCATTCATTCCGATTTGGGGCCATTTTGAAAATCGTCATATTTATAGCCTATCTTTTTATCACTCACATGGTTTTATTGTTGCAAATATGCGAACAAACCCTATTTTAAAGTGTGGACTATTTGCTTCAAAGCATCGTTTTGTTGATACCCCCCGCAAATCATATTAGTTAGAATGTGTTACACACTTCTTCTTTTTGACTAATTCTAATCAAGAACTAATGCAAAATGTGGCAACCTTGTGCCTCATAATTGCTATTTTAAAGGAATTGGCAGCGAATAATGCGAGAGAATCGCAAACCAATGTGGAATATGTTTTTAAAACTATAAATCCGGGATAAGTGCATACAACTCCACATAACTAACTGAACTGCTTTTAAGGTAGAACAAAACACGCAACTCGTGAAAAAAAAAATGAAGTATTTGATGAAATACGTCAATACCCTCTGTCCCTCATCCCGCAAATAGACATAACGGCTACGGCTGATTGTGGTTCACACCAGTACAGAATAAACAAAGACAATATTGTCTGTGTTTGAGGTCAAAGTGTATGATCATGGGTGATGAAAATCCGCGACAACTCCACCGGAAAGGCTTCCCTGATCTCAAGAAAATTCGTATTTTTGATACGCACGTATATTAACTTTATAGAATCAAACAAGAAGTACTGCTGCCTTTAAATACTTATACACGGATTTCAAGCCAACCCCTGCAGTCCATGTTCGCATACTATATATTAATACCGGTGGTCTATCTGTCTATCTGGGTGTCTGCCCGCGTCTATTTTCTCGGCGAACCAGGTTGCACGTTCCTGACACTTGGTGGGTGGTGCCCCTTGACCTTCCCAAGACCGGGTTTTTGTATTGGTTATGGATCAAAGGTCATCGGAGGTCATTCAAGGTCAAATGGGTAAACAATGGTGTATGGACATGAACTTGGAGGTTGGGGTCGATTTTTGATGCCGAAAATTTTGAGGTCAGAAAAGGTCATCAGGGGTCATTCAGGTCAAATAGGTAAACGTTGTTTTCTCGGAGACCGAGGGTCGCACGTTCGCCTGAACTTGGGTTGGTGGGTGCCTCTTGACCTTCCGAAGACCAGGTTGTAATTGGTTAGTGATTAAAGTTCATCATGGTCATTCAAGGTCAAATGGGGTAAGCGATGGTGGTTAAGGAAAATGACACTTTGGAGGGTGTGGTCGATTTTGTGATCCGAAAATTTTGAAGGTCACGACAATGTCATTAAGGGTCAATTGAGGTAAATGAGTTACACGGTTGGTTTCTTATCTCGGAGACCGAGGGTCGCACGTTTCCTGAACTTGGTGGGTGGTGCCTCTTGACCGTCCGAAGAACCGAGGTTGTATTGGTTTCTGGATTAAAGGGTCATCAGGGGTCATTCAAGGTCAATGGTTAAGCGTTGTGTATGGACCTGAACTTGGAGGGGTGGGGGTCCCGATTTTTGAGATGCCAAAATTTTCAAGGTCATGACAAGGTCATTAGGGGTCATTCAGGTCAAAGAGGTCAAAAGGAGTAAACATTGGTGTATCCAGACGAAACTTGGTGGACGGGGGTGCCGATTGTTGATGCCGAAAATTTTAAGGTCACGACAATTCATTAGGGGTCATTCAAGGTCAAGGAGGTCAATGGAGTACCATTGGTGTATGGACATGCACGTTGGAGGGTGGGGTTTGTTGTTAATGCCAGCATCTAAGGGTCACAACAAGGTCTCGGGGGTGCATTCAAAGGTCAACGGAGGTCAAATTGGGTTAACTTGGGTGTATCCAGACTAAACTTGGTGGGCGGGGGCTATTGATGATGCAAAAATTTTAAAGGTTTTATGACGATGTCCTTCCAGGTTCAAAGGGCACTGCGAAACCTGGGGTCATTCATGCCAGGTGATCGCGAAACCCGGTGAAATCGCGAAACCCGGGGACCGCCTAGTAATAAATAAATAATAGTATTTTTAACGCGGGCCGCGACATATCCACGTATACGTGCTCAAGGCGCTGTGCGGCAACCGTGAAAGGCGCTCAGCACATCAGAGAAACCGTACTACCATAACAGATTTTGCCAATAAGCTCGATTTTAGAAGCGGAGGAAACCGGATTATCCGAGAAAACCTGCGGGAACGAGTATGGATCGAGAACCAATTCACATAAAACCACAGAGGACAGCCCCAACCGGGGATCAAACCCGGGACCTAATTGATGAAAGGCGAGGGAAGATACGCTGCGCCAACCCGTATCCAAAATAATTATCAAATCATTCCCATTATGATAATCACTCTATGACGGATGTAGGAATGTATTTTGGCAATTTTAAACTACTGGCTCAAAAACAGACCACATAAAATCTGTTATAAATTACTTGCAGAATCTTTCTTGATCTAAATGGTCACAAACTGCTGCTGGTAGCATTAGCTTATTAATGCTGATAAGAAAGTTATATTATTTAATTCGAAACAAAAGTTACAGCAAAAACGAAATTTCCCCATGCAAAGTTAGGTTCTTTTGGCCTGCCAATTTCTCTCTTACAACCAACAGGGGGGCCATAAACTAACAAATGTCCCCATCATTATAGTTAAGTTCCAAAATCCTCAATTCCATGACTAATCTTTGGCAAGTAAGGTTTTTGACCTTGATTTGACTTAAAGAAAAGGACATTTTAGAGGGTTTTTAGCCCACATGGCCCTCTGGAAAATGTCGGCAAATCCACAGGAGGGGTAAAATTTCTAACGGGGTAATTTTTATAATGGTTCCAAATAACGTTTAGTATATCCTCATTTCGTGTGATAACAAGGAGTAAAAAAAAGCCATGGTGACCTGTCTGTAAAATGCAATTGTTTGGAAATTTACAGCAAAACAGGCTAAGGTCAATTTTTTATCAGCAAGGTCAAGGTCTTATAATGGTTTGATTGAGTTTAATAGTATCTTTAAAAATTGATAAACTACTTGAATTATTAGGGGGTATACCTACACGTGTAGGCATCTGAATTGTTGTCCCCCATTGAAGTGTGTGGGAAAAGTTCCCCCTCCCCTTTAAACCATGATAAGATGCAAGAGGGCAAATATACCATATTAAAATTTACACACCTTTAGACAGTTTACCAAAACCCCCCTCCTGTGAAAATTGCCGACATTTTCCAGAGGGACAATGTGGGCTAAAAACATTTAAAATGTCCTTTGAAGTCAAATCAATCGTCCAACCTTACTTGCCAAAGATTATTCACGGATGAGGATTTACTCCGCTATTAGCATGATAGATCAAGGCTTCTTCCTCCTTATTCTAACACTTAAGGTCAAGGGGGGGTGGGGGGGTCCATAGTACCCCAAATTTGATTTTTGCAATCAAAGTTTTCAAAGGAGTTTTGTTTTTTGCTAATTGTCTAATTTAGAATGCACGTTCTGAACAAAAAAAAAATTAAATCCGCCCACGCTTCATTAGAATACTAGGACCCCGGGCAATTAAATCTTGGGATTTATATGTTTAGATATATACCTTAGGAGAACAATGATTAAAATTCATAAATACTTAAATAACATTTATGTGCTGATAGCATCAATATTAATTTTGACATGCTCTTAAACTGTGTAAGTCTTGGAAAGAAGAACAGTGAATTGAAGTTTATGAGAAAAATTACAAGATGGTATCCATTTGGCTATATTGTGCAATAATTATTTATTGGTTATTCGCGAGGGAGAGGTCATCGGTCAAAGTTCGGATTTTCATGTTATTGTGGGTAGGTGGTTCTTACGTGACCCAAATTTACTTCTGTAAGGTCATAATAAAACTCAGGAGAAAGTGGTTATCTGGGTTGGGTCCCTACGACCCTCCCCCCCCCCAACACACACACACCCACACACACACACAACACACACACACCTGGGCACAAACGGATTTTTTGGAGCTTGGGCACTAACGTGTTAATATAACCATTACTCACCAACATATGAAAAGCGCAAAGCTGCAAATATATCAAATAGTAAACATATTGCACCGCGGAATGACAAGACAATACCAGTAACTATTACTTCTACGATGATCAAAAAAGGACAGCTTAATTCGGAAGCGAGAAGGTGTGTTAACGTTAGTGAAAACAAGACTAGCGTAGCTAGTATAGTGGCGGTATTTGAAAACAGTATATGTGAGGGTACAATCAAAAGGGGGCACTTTGCACGTGACTGATTTTGAATTTGTGTTACTTATGTAGATCCATTTTTAAGGTTAAAATGACACGTTAAATATTTATTGTTTTTGGGTTGTCTTGGAAACTAAACGTGACAATTTGCACTCATCTGGCTACACTTAATTTTCACATGGAAAGTGTCACTAGTTGCCAAACAGAACTCAAAAGTAACAAATGACAGGCTCTACATAGCTGAGATGGCAGTACTCATGAGTATGTACTTTCCAGTTTGAATGAGATTTTGTTTTGTTTGTATAAAAAATGTAGGGTCGAGGCATAAATTTTAGTGCCAGTCAAGTTACGCCAAGGCTAAAAAAAAAATTTTTTTTGCCTAGCTGAGTCCTGGACTGGTAACCCAACAGGTGTGAACTTTCTGAGTAGTTAATAGTTTATGGAACCAATTGGTTATTCCAGATCGTTTCTATAGTTCTACACACATTTATCACTTTCTGACATGTGACGTTGTGCAAGCACAGAGACTGGCATGGTAAGGCCGACGGTCAAGGTCTTCTACCCAAAAAAACTCGGCCTACACATCTAAGGGGTCCGGACAAATTTCACAGAAAATGCCATAACATTTTCAATCATTTGTACTTCTAGTTTGGTTGGTACTTGTTGCATACATCTGGGTTTTTTTGATCAAAAATGCGATCAAAAAACCAATCCAAAAAAATTCACATAAATCAATCTGCAGAATAAAGGTTGCCAATGGACGAGTAAAGTTTATTGTTTCAAATTTGCCCCAATTTCGAGAAAATGGCAACCCTCAAGGGGATGAATTTAGATTCTGCCACCACTTAAAATTCGGAACCTTTAAACATGCGGTTTATTCCGTTAAACGTTGCGAATTCGTAGCCTGTGGTAGCATACAAAATTTCTTCTCCATAAAAGCAATTTGTGATGTGGGATCGATAACGGCGGAAACATATGCAATTACCTTTCATCTCACATAAAGTAAAGATGAAAATTACATTCTTTCATTCACATGATAGTAAAGAATATTGTTTTTAAAACCTTAACAAAGTACTACAGTCAATATTGCAGCCAGTTTACGTTTGTTGGTCCCATTCCGTTCGGTCCGTTGCCAATTCGGACTCATCCTTCGGTCTCCCGATGGTCAATTCGGTCCAACGTCAATTCGGTCCCATTCCAAGTTCGGTCCCAATGGAAAAACACGTACATTTCGGTCTCAGTTAAATTCACAATCGGCCTCATATCCGTCAATCGGTCCCCATGCCAATTCGGACACAATTGAAACACGTGCAATTTAATCTGATTATTTGTCATTTTGTGATATCGGTTGCCTTTATACTTCTTTCTGTACTCTGTGACACTGAATTATCGTAGTCGTTTTTTTCCCCTTGTTTTGTTTTATCAACACTTATAATAGGCCCCCTATCCTATTGCGAGTCTCTCCCATTCGAGGAAAAATTGCTTTGAGAGTGGCTAGTGGGTCAAAGAAATGCCTGAACTGAATGTGAATTTACCTGCGGGCTTTCATCGTTATTATCATCATCCGTGATGTTTCAGTCGTATTACAATACGGGTTACAATACCAATTTGCTAAGATGTATGCGAGCTCGTGAATCCCATGCAGGGCCTTTCACAGTAGACTAGAGAGTAAGCACTATAGGGAACTAAGCAAGCCGTGAAGTCACAGTACTAATTTTGGGTGATCGAAGTAAATGTATTCCTATAAAGTAGTAGTAGTACACAATAAATACGGACATATTTACCAAACCCAAAGATTGTACAGTTTTGGTTCAATATAATTATTTTGTTGTCAGGTTTTTGTTTTGCTTTTCCCCTATGTTGGATGAACCGCTTCGGCGTGTACCCATGGTTAAAGTGTTTTAAAACAAAACGCCAATATAAATAATATTCTAAATTGTCTATGTTACATTAGGTGTTCACACAATGCATGGATAAACAGATTAATTTGGTTTTGCAATTCGACACGAAATCATACTGTTACTGTCTCGTTCCTTTCCAATAAGCACCCAGTGCCAACAATAAGGTAAGATGAATTATTGCTAAATTGATTATCAAATGAAAAATTGTTTTCTTTATTTATAGATTCCCTGACCTTATTATATTTAATTTAGCTTAATAGTTAATTATAATTTTGCAAAACGACTGGTAAAATAGACTAAAACACGCACTAAAATATCCAAATTGACGGATAGATAATGTGTTTCATGAGTGTTCTACTATAATGATACTCATGATTGTTTTACAATATCACAATTAAATATCTTATTTAAGTATGATCATGATTCGACTTATTTATATTGGATTTTTGTTTTGTAGGAGATAGTTAAGGTGTTTAAGTGGGTTACACGACAGGTATTGTTTAAACACGCGTTTTCAATAAGACCACTTTTTGCACCTTTTCGTCTTACTCGCCGCCTACTCTACTTCTATCCCATTTTTTTCCCCCTCGGCCTGACTCGTTTTGCCCCTAACTTGACCAACCTCTCTTCCGCCATTTCCGCCCCAAGGTATGGCCCCTTCCTTTACCTCAACCGCTACATTTCGTTTGCTGATCCTCTTTTCTGCTGATATCTTTGCGTTTTTTCCGTCCGAATACCGTGGGGACGAATTGCCGTGAGACCGAACTGAACTGGGACGAAATTGATATTGAGTCCGAATTCTCATGGGCCGAACTGGCCGGGGGCCGCGGAAACTTGGTTTTGGGACCGAATCGGGCAAGCCTTGACAGTGTTGCAAAAGAATGCACCATATGCCGCCCAACTGACACAAATGATGCCAGATCGGCTATAATTAGAACTTTAATACTCGGTTCTAAAATTCCAGTGGGTGCTTGGTTCTTGACGGTTTGTAATTGGAATTTGAAGAGCTTATTCTTGTTTGTTGTATAATAGTAAAACGATTAGTAGCCCGTACGTACAATTATTTTCCTTGCGCGATCACGCACGGCCCGACCAGTTGTAAGCTTTTCAAGAGGTTAGGCTAATAAGGTGGTTCTTTGAAATTGGTCAAGACGTTAAAATGACGGCATAGGCAATACAAACTTTCATAACGGCACGGCAGTAGTCAGGTCAGTCAGTGACATGGATTTGCTCATACTGGCTTGGTCTCCGCCCGCAAAAAAAAATCCAATTTCAACCCGCACGGTTTGTTTGCACAGTTGCATTACACATGATCAGCCTCGGGAACTTCACGGTATTCACCATTAACAGAAGTGTAATATTAAACATCTTGGAAATATAGGCATATGCAAATTGCCCATGACCATTAGTCATTTGATGAGTTTTTTATTGCCTTTGGTGGAATGAGTTTTTTGAACCCCTTGGCTCCCAAAAGCTTTATGACACAAAATCGGTCTCCTAGGTACTTGTGCCTTTGAAATAGCGGCCAGTTTTGACATGGAGCGTTTGCAAATTGCCACCACTTTATTGTCATCACCTGTTTGTATGAACTCTGTTTAATGGTTGGTTGCCTGCAATTATCAGTTTTTTTCTTTAGGAAAACACTGATACGTGATTACAAAAATTATGTTCTTCCATCGATCTTAGATCATTATTATTATAGTGCGAAAGAAATTGAAATAAAATAATGATTTAAACGTCAAAAAAAAAATAATGCCAAAAACTTTTTTTGTGTTGTTATAACTTAGAAATGATGAGAGATAATATATCAAAAGTCTAGCCTATAAAGTAGTGGGAAAAAGGTATTTACAGGGAGGCAAGGTCTTGCAAGGGGAAATATAAAGACGATAATTGTACCGAATTATCTATACCAATATTTGCCATATCCTAAGGATTAAAAAGTATAGTTTGCCCGATCTGTAGGTTACAGTTTAATAGTTATAGGGCAAATAAAAAACTGCAAGGTCATGCTAGGCTACGTTTTTAAAATACTCTGATTCTTTTCAAATGGTCCCAAATGCTTCATTACACCCAAAGGACCAGAGCAAATATAATTAGTTTCACCATTTGGGCACGTAATTAGAGGTCAAAAAATGTATTAACAATGATTTACATATCCTAGGGGTCATTAATACTTACAATCTAAAATTGACATATTATTACAATATAAAATGCAGAAACAAATAGCATTTTCTGTTATCGGATATGACCAGAGAAACCATTTGAGACTAGTTTGCCCAAAATGGAGCACTCTGAAAGAATTACCCCAGGATGACCTTGAACTTTATGCGCCGATTAATCCGAAACTAATAACCGTAGAATAGCAAACTATACCTTATTTAATCATCATGACCAGGGGCCCGTTCCCCAAACGCATGAGTAACCATACGTGTATACTAACTCATGCGTCAGTATGTCCTACATAACAGACCTTTTCATACCAGTTTACACAGTTGCTTTGGATAAATTGGTCACTCAGGCATGACATAGTATGCACGTAGATTTACGACGGTGTTTCGGGAACGGACCAGATAGATAAGTTGGTGTACGTTTCAAAATAACTTACACCTGTTTTACTTTTTTGACCAAAACTACCCCATTTCTTTAATGTTCCCCATGGTGATTTTTCTAGAGTTTTGACACATTATTCTGTTACAATTGAGAAGAATAGATAACACAAAATGATTCTGTTTCAATTTTGTAGGTCAAAAATCAACTTTCTTGCACTATTAAGTAAAGTCCAAAAGAGAGTGTGAGTTTGTCATTCTAATTTGTAGTATCTTGTGATTGGTTAAACTGGAAGTGGTCAGTGAGACGCTAGCAGGTCACGCATGGCTGCTTTATTGTCTTTTTCACATGAAAACAATGTGCAGCGCTGACCTCTCAAGTTGGTTAGAAACGCTTGATGAAACAAATTTCGTTTTCATGTGTTTTGGGGGGGCGGGCTCATAAATACGTTGTTCATTTTACAAATATTGCAGAGAAATGTGGCTAAAAGTCTACTTCATACCTCTAATGGTTTATAATTATAATTATCATTGATATTTTGGGGGTTGAAAAACAGGTGAAAAAAGTGAAAAATCGGTGTTTAAATAATCGTGGTCTGGACAAATGAGAGGAGCCCCACATCATTTTCAAGTTGAACCAAAATCTAAAGGGCACATCTTATCTGTAAAAAAAGTCTGTGCACGTGAAGGCGTATCTGTTTTGAGAGCGGAAAGACCACGGTTAGTTCATAGATTGCCAGTTTGAAAATTTTCCCCTATACTTTAAAATGTGCGAAAAAAATTCACTTGATTGCACTACAGACTGTGTGGGGAATCAAACAAAGCGCAAGGACGCGTGTCTTTGGTTTGTGCAAATCCATGCCTTCTGACTCGTACAACAATTTCTACGGTTAATCAATGTGTCACTGTGACCTCAGCCAGGACTGACCGTGGTTCATCACTCGAGAGGCCAACTAATACGTATTTTCAAGTTGTCAATTTGTTTCAAGTGTTTGCATTGACACGAGCGACAACAAGAAGTTTTGGCTTAATTAGTGCGCTTGCTAGCACTCTTAAAGCAACCAATAGCCTACGGCTAGTATGTTCATACGTCTTGCTGCGGGCTATCGCTGGAAACGATCCGGGTAGTGGAATTATATGAATTATATGATAGTTCTGTGCACCTAAGTGTAGTGTTTGGATTGTATGATAACACACACCACACAAACACACTTAGATTGGCAAGTGCGTGTGTATGTAGTGTATCTATGTATATGGATCGAAGACGTAAAATTGGAAACACTGTTATTAAAGTAACTATAAGTACTTTTAAGTACAATAATAGATGTTACTTTTGACAAGTGCATTTCCATTTTACAAGTCAGTTGCCCAATACAGGCACATATGTACATTTCAAGTACAATTCAACTACAACAAATATACTAATAACACATAGGCTAGAAAAAAGAAGCTTGCGGTACCAGCTGTACGTTCCGAGTACAAATTAAGATACAATTCAAATATACGTCTGCTAGCGGATCCACTAGTCATTGGTAGTGGCTTGTGGTGGTGACAGGATTTATAATGAGGTAAGTGAGGTAAATACACATAAGCAGTCAACATTGCATGCTCAAAACAAACGCATTCTTTGTCAAAATAAGTACAAATCGGATACATTCAAGACATAAAAGTTTTGACGAAGAAAAAAAGACAATTCACTACTATTATACTTAGTAAGATAGCCATTAATTACAATCAAAGTACAATTTGGCCTTGTACTGGTTTTCTACAAGGATATTTTGCCTTCATATTAACTGTGTGCTACGTTTATCACGACCATTGCACCTCAGCAGCAGAAAAGAAAGCAAAAGACATGTCCAAAAATAACAGAAAACAATTGGACGCACATAGTTTTGCTTAACAAAGAGCCCGATAAATCATTTTAGTAGATCCAATATATTTTCTCATGACAGTTTTTATTGCAAAAACTTGTACCGTTCGCACCTACGAAATAAAGCAGCATGAGCAGAGTAGTGCGAAAGATTTATGTATACGTTAGTGCAAAGTTCAAAAAGTCTAAACAAAAAGTCAATGACAAAAGTGGACACCAAACAAGGTCTGTTCGTTAAAATTCCCAGATCGTAAATATAATAGTGTTCCGGAAGCAAGCAAACAAAACAGACACCTTAATTCAAATAATACTGTTAATACTGGAGACTAGTGTTCCTGCACTGTTTGATCAAATGCTATTCATATTTGATCTAATTGAATCTTTTTGTATTGAATATTTTGTTTTAAATAATTATATTTTAGGTCTTGTGTTAAGTGGCTATTTATATGCAGTAGCATAAAAAGGGAACTATAGTTTGTATCAAAAGGAAACTATAGTTGTTTTAAGAAAAAAGTTATGCGTATCATATTAAAAAATGAGCAATTCAAAGGCGAAGCGTGACTACCATGGCAACAAAGAGAGCGAAATAATACCGATTTTGAAAATTCAGGACAAGGCCCGAGGTATATAATAGTAAATGACATTTAAGAAATGTGTGAATTTCTCGTCGACATTTCCAGAAGAATTCGATAAGTCTTTAGCCTGAGACGCGATTGTAAACGATATAGACAATGGGGCATTCAAGGAAAAGCCTCTTAGTTTTTCACCTTCGTAGTCCCCGTCTAGGCCATACATGAAACCACCTTTAAAAAGATGGCAAATGTATATCTAATCCCATATTAAAATTGTTCTCAGGTTCTAACTGCACGTTAATGAGTATTTTAATCAAGTTAGTTAAACCCCCTATGTTAATGTACTAGGCAATATCCGATCTTTACCAAGAGAGGGGCCGCTATCCGGTATACCTAATGCAGTCTCTTAAAGCTTCTTAAAGGTGAATGCAATGATACAAAAAATATTTAAATGATTGCAAGCTTACGTCTTAACCTTATTAATAATCAAATTAATAGTTTAAAACTCTAAGAATATAATAGGACTGGAAAATTGTGGGACACTCCCTTTAAATGAGAGGTTTAAAACTGGTCTCTCGGGCTACAGAAATGGACACTTGGGGCAATCTTGGTCACCAAAATATCCATCTTTTTGAGAAATTTATGTGCTTGGAACCAACAAACCCCTCATATTTCAGGATTTTTCCCAAGTTAAGACCCTGAGGAGGCCACATACCAATTTTTTAATGTGCCTTTAAGCCTGGATTAAGGACCAAGGTATTTCAATTACAGCAATGAATGGGGGGGTGTTTTGGGTGAGAGCAGGATAAAGTTACACCAAAAACTGGGGTTTGTTTTTTAGATATTTTAAAAGTGTCAAAAAATTGTTCCACCAATTGGGGTGGTTTTTGGACCATTTTTGCCTGTTGCACAAAATAGTTATATCTAAAAATAACTCTTACCAGGATTTCTGAGCCAAATGCTACATTTTTGAATCATTATGACCAACTTATTCAATTTTGAGACGACCAAATTCAAAAGTCGAGTGTGGACCCTGGACCATAAACCCTACCCTGGGGCAGGGTAAAAGTCCTATTAGGGGAGGTATGCAGTCTTATGCTCATAGAACATATTCAAAGACTGGCTATTGCCAAAGGACTCATTATTTTTTAACAAAATAACAACCCCAGGTTATTACAGTCTTTACAAAAAAAATGTTCCCCCCAAACGACCCCAATTTTGAGAAAAATCTTGAACAACTTTAATCTAATGACCCCTCATTTTGATGAATTCTTGCCTTAGCCCTACTCTGCAGACTCTCTTTTGAAAATCTTAACCTTTTTTGCTGGTCTCACAAAGACTGCACATTTTAATGGGCACACAGAAGTCCCTTAATCAAAAGGTGGTTGGCAAGGTCTGTGGGGAGTTCGTGAGGGGCTCCTCCTCCCCAGGGAAAAACTGCTTATTTTTGTCTGAAACCTGAGGGTTACCTTGGGTTGACAGAACAACAATTTCTCCAAAAAATATGGGTCTTTGAGTGATTGTGGACAGTGTTGGCAACTTGTGGATATTGGGGCATGGACCTCCAGGGCCTGGTACTCCCATCCCTTAATGGAAGTCCCCCCCCCCCGCTTTTCCCCTGGCACTATATGATTCTTTATACTCTTTATTAATGATTTGATCTTATTCATATAGATGAAAACTAAAGCTTTTGAACATTTGAAACAAATTCTGTGTTGATTTAACCCTTTACAAAAACAACAATGTATTGCAATGAGATACCATAGGAAATACCGCCATCTCTTGTGGAGCTGCAGGGTATTGAACTTACAAAACATGGGATTTTTAGACCATTCAAATTCAAATTGCTAGTTAATGTGCAGTTGGAAGCCAGGAGGGAAGAAACATATTGTTATGAAATTAGACATGCAATTTGCTTTATTTTAAGAGTGGTTTCATGTAGTGCCTAGTCGGGGACTACGAACGGAAACTGCAGAATTGGTTAGCTCAGCCCACCAATCTAATACATGGTCTCGGGTCTCAAATTGTTCGAAAGCTCGCATGGTTCTTATTTTACCGGCTGTTCTACCTAACAAAAAGTTTGGGCCACCACGGGCTAGATGAAATAAAAAATTATGTTACGGCAAAATCGAAAATAAAATTGCCTTAACATTCGTGATCACATAAAAAGAAACTTTTCTTCAGGCTTTAGAGAATTTTGTTTTGTGTCTATAGGACATTCCAAAAGAAGATGAAGTTTTGTGAACGTATTAATTTGGTAAGTGAGCAGATTGGAACAAAAATGCCCAAAGTCGTTTCCTAGATCTCTTCCTTACATACTTATTTTCTTAATTCGTTGATGATTTTTTTCAGTGTTTGACCTGGGTTATTGATTGTTGGGTTTAATTATTATGGAATAACACAACAGAATGAAATAAAGGACTGTGTCTCCCAGCGTGAATTAAAGGCCACTATCAGTGATTGTAAAAACTGTAACAGTATAGGTATTGCTTACACACCCTGCATGATAAGACAGAAATCAATCTAGTAAGAACAACATCAGATATTTCAGTCCTTACTTACAAGCATGGTGCAACAGCTCTCAACAAAGAAGAGGACCAGTACTCAACGAGACCTTGAGAAAGAACCATCACTGGCTGCCGCCGTCCTACTCCATCTGAATTCTAAGGTGCTTTCAGGCATTGCAGCAATTCGGGAGAACACACACGCAAAAATAGTGAATAAGGCCCTGTGGACAACAAAACCCTGCTGCCTAATACGTCAAAGATCACACAAAAACTTGGAGACAGAGACTGCGCTCTAGCGGACCTTTCTGCCGACTCGCGGTTGCTAAACTCTACAGTTCCCCATTCAACAATCTTACAGACATGGACTACTGCCTGGCTGAATTCTTAAAATGAAAGAGTTGAAAAAATCACTCTGAAATTTCATGTTATTTTAACATGAACTCACGAGTGCTTTTAGACTCTAAACGAGCGGAAAATGCAACCTGACACTAACTCGAGGTTAATTACGCGAGCTCACCCTGTACCGAGTGGGGCTCAAAATGCCCACTCTTCTTCGGAGGGAGAGTAAAGCCCACTCTGAACTCTTAACGACCGGATTTTAGACTCTAAAGAGTGAGAAATGCTCACTCTTTTCGGACAAGGAGGAACTTAATAGCCAATCAGAAACGCCGCAAATCGCGTGATTATTTTCGAACCACATGGCGGAACGAGTTAGGTGAGACCGTCAGCAAACGGTGTTTTTGAACGAAAGGTGAAATTAGTGAAGAATCCTAAGATATCTTTCAGGGTGGAGTATATTGTATGGTCGCGTCACCGTTCCATAGCTTACAGGACAAAGTGTGGAAGAAGCATAAATGTTATTACTGTATTATCACTCGTACGTACGGTAGTCTGCGCCAGGGTAGGCTTACACATGTACGAAACGCCACAATCATGCATGTCACGGAATGTATGCATGATCGTACACGTCATGCATGCCACAGTCATGAAGTGTCTCAAAGGAATCATGCCAAGATGCGCACCACAATATTTCATTCATGTCAGTTTTCATGAATTTGACCTAAACATACAATATATCACCAAACAAACAAAATCCCAAAGGCAATCACAACCTATAGGAGTGACTAGTTCACTCTAAAAGGATGATCGTTCCCTCTTTCCTTAGAGTTATTTTGTTTCAATCTTTATTTGCGTGATCTCACTCTAAAAGAGGCGTCACTCAGCTGGCTCTTGGAGGGAATGAGATTGCACTCTTTTAGAGTGGTTTTCACTCTTTCGTTTTAAGAGAGTAGATACTCCAAGACCAGATCAACTCTCAATTACACCTAAGACAGATCTACCACCTGGCAGCACTTCCAACGAAAAGGAATGGGTCACCTTAACCCGGATTCGCACAGGAGTCGGTCGCTTCAATAGCAATATTCACAGATGGGGGCTGCGGCCATCGCCAGCCTGCCAATGTGGTTCTCCATCACAGGCTGCGGATCACATTCTCAATGAGTGCCTACCTTTCGTCCACCGGTTGACAAAATGATTCTCAAACCCCAACCAATAACAGTGAGTTGCTCCAACGATTACACATATTAGCTGCTGCCTCACACGCAAGAAGAAGACGGACACTACTGCAACACGTACGAATAGTGATATCTTTGAACAAGTGCTGTTTTCTTCCTTTTCTGGTATGTTCGTTGCATAATTAAAATTAACTTATGACATTCTCGATAGAATTTCCTTCACTTTTAAGCTCTTCCTGCCAATGTTTAAATATTTTGACCAAGAGAGAAATATGGTCTTTTCATGCCAAATGCTACTATAGAATCCACACGGTATCAAGCAGTGAAGGCAGAGACTTGCGCCAGGTGTCCCAATTGAAAGAAGAGTGCTTCCAAAGAAGATGAACAATTAATGTACGGACGTTTGACAATCATAGAACTGTGCCCAAAATCCACTACAGATGGTTCTGGGAAAAGAAATTAACCGTACGGGGGAGGGCAAATTTGTCAGCAATGTAAAAAACGTATTCAAATAGTGTTGGCGTTTTTCCTTTCCCCCGTTGTGTACCTCAAAACCATGCGTTCAACACGAGACACTTGTGTTCAGGGCCTATATTGTTCCGTTTGTTGCAAGCCCATTTTCATTCAACAGTGATGGTCTGAAAAATCAATATAAATCCAACAAACAATCAGACCTTTTACCAAACTAGCATGGCGTAAAGACAACTGCCAAATCTTACCCTCGGAGAGAAGAACATTTCGGATTTGTATTTTAAATAAAATAATAAGAGTAATGGGAAAATCTTTTTGGACAGTCTGTATGAGTGGTACTATGTATAGTAAAACCAAAGTAATGACTATCCATGCACGTGAACATTGACTAACCATTGCAGAGTACTTTTCATTTTGGTATTGTTCTAAATAACCCTAAATAACCTTATTAGGACCATAATTGTTTGAACGGTTCTAAATATTAACATATTTTTCTACGATCTAAAAAGTTTCTTTTTGTTCTTACTGTCCATTCCTAACACATTCTGCCTACTTTTGTTGTTGTTTAAAGCAACTTCAAGCACCGTTGTTGTTCCCGTTTTATAGACCAATTGCAATTTCGACCTTGTCATTGAAGTTAGCAAATACATGAGTGGAGCGATTTATACGTCACCGAAACATGAGAGAGCTTCTTTGTACAACCTCTACTCTACGGTGTCTAACAAGCCGGGCTAACAAGCCATTTATGTGTCATCCGTGAGGGTCCTCGCTTTCAATCGTTAAGGGGCATTTCATGATCCCAGCCTCGTCCACCCGACTTACCTAAAAGAAAGTAGTTGAGATTTTTTCGCGGCTAGTAACAGTATGTGTGCCCAATCTGGCGTGCAAATTCGCATCGTCTCTGCAGAATTCGCAATTTTATTTTCATGACAGAAAAAATATTACAGTACAGTGGTCTTATCTATGGGTAGTTGTGATTGGGAATAAGCTTTTCTCGAGGATATCTAGCGAAAAATGAACAAAACAGAACGTGCTAGAATCACAATGCAACCCGGTTTAACACAATGTGGTAGGGTTCAAATTGAAGCCAATTTTTCGATGTTTGGAAAAAACGTTTGAAGGTTTTTTGTGTACTTTTGGGAAAAGGTTTTTGAAGGTGCTTTGTGTACATAGGCGTAAGTCCCGTGGGATTGGGGGGATATATCCCCCAATTTTTGGAGAGGGGGATGGTCAATACGATCATCCCCCCAATGTTGATGCCCGTTTCATTGTTTTTTGTGCCCAAAAATTACAAAAACCCTTTCATATTTTAACCATAATAGTTTTAAAAATTGTAAATTTTCACCGCGCTTCGCGCGCATTTTGGTTCTAATTACTATAACATTTAACGAGTTTAGCTTCTAAATGGCAAAATTTTTAGCGCGCTTGCGCGCACATGTGCTAGTCAATGGGACTTTTCAGCAAACCCCGATGCATTCATAAATTTTCATTCATCCACCCCCCCCCCCGTCCAAAAAAAATTAACTCCGTTTGTGTACTTTCAAGGATCTGAACTAGATCGTTTTGGTCCAACCCTGTTTGGGGGGAAATGTGAGAAACCCTCACTAGATTGCGTTTTGAAAATGGCCACCAAAATGCCAGAAAATGGCTTATTAAACAGCCATCTAGAGTCAAAATGAAATCAATTTTGGAGAATTTCTAAATGCTAATTAATTATGTAATGCTATTTTCCACAATTAAGGATTTATGTGAAGCACTAGAGGGCGCTTTTTCAAAATGGCTGCCAAATTCATATTGGCTTTAGGGGGCCGCTATCAATTAAAATGAAATACAAATGTAATCAAAGTGAAGATGTTTTAAAGGTATTGAATTATACTTTACAAGGATGCTGCAACAGAGAGATTTGTGTCACCTTTGAGAATGTGGGGACCTCTCGCTAGAGGGCTTTTCGAAATTGCTGCCAACACAGACAATGGCGGACAGGGTCTTTTTTATAAACAAGCAACCTCACACCAAACGATCAAAATAGATTACATCATGCTCAAAACCACAACTGATTCGGCGCAATATTAACGATTAAGCTTTGGTGAATGACCTTTGACATTTGACGAATTTTAGGTCCTATACAGCCTACCATACCTTGCAGGTAGTACAAATTATACATTTTTCCATCCTTGTAACCGACGAACCCTTTGTCTACCATTTTTAACAGTCAATCAGGCATTTTTTTTTTTTAATTTTTTGCACCCCCCTGTATTAAGCAAATTTTACACCCTCGTGACCCAACATATTAGGGGCTTCGGTGTTCCAAGACACCAATAGCATGTTTCACCTATCATTGCACTCAAAGCAACAACGAGCTCTGCGTGCGCCAAGTGGGAGGGTTGGTTTGGCCATTGACCATTTTTATTGATTTTGCTGTTTTTAGTCTATAACTCGTAAACTTTACGTTGTAGAATATAGTCACAAACTATACCTTTTCCTGAATCCTTGTGGTTAGACCACTAACATGGTATAGGCCTACTTCTGCAGCACGATTCGAATCATTTAAAAATTTTGACCCCTGTACAAACTTTTGTCCATGGCTCCTCTCCTTAAGGCAACAACCATTTCTGGCACTTAAGAATTATTTTCAGGGGTCACCCTGTCTACATAGTTAATCCCTCAAACCTTTTGTACTTTAGATGTGTTTACAACAGTCTGCTAAGCTCCGGTCTACAAGGTATGTTTAACTTGTACTGTAAGCCTGTTTAAACAAAAGAACCTATCAATACGTCCAGAAAGTTAGGACTCACTTTCGTTTGCATACGTTTTTTTTTTCTTGTTTTGATTTGCAGGCATACATCCTTCGATATTGGCGACTACAGTGACGTTACTGTATCCCTTTAATTATCGTGAAGGCAATAGCGAGTAATACCACCATTAATGACGTGGAACAATGTGGGTCCAGAGTGGGTTTGCTGTAATGGGTGCTTCCCGTGATCAGCCGGGGGAGGTAACAGTGTACGATCTCTACGATAGAGCCACGAAAAGCTTTGATTTGGCATATTCACCGATAACAGGTATAGTTCAGGGCCATATGTAAAACAAATGGTTCCCGCGGGCGTTTCGTGTTTATTTTCTAAATTCTACTGGATTCCAATATACATTATTCGCTTTTTAAAACAAAAAATCTATGGTTTTTCTGATCGTTTGTAATGTATCATTTATGCAAATGAATATGACGCCATAATAATGAATACTTACTTCGTTCCTCATGTAAAGGACCTGCATGAAATGGTGAAATAATAATGCGAGGGCACCCTGTAGAATTTTTGTAAAAAATGACTTGTGTTGCAGCAAATTTCGTATTTTCGCATTGCGAGTTTCCCCCGCAAGCAAAAGCAAGCAACCGTTTATTATCCATGTTTTGGCCGTGAAGGGCCGCCTGCTTAACTCTAGCACCTAATGCTCCGTAAAATAACTCCAAAAATACGCCAGGGTATTTCTATGCTCTAATGCTGTATTCCATTCAGTAAATGCACTCACATTAACACAAACAATTCAGTTCTGGTCTCGCTGATTAGAACAGATGATTTTCACGATTTTGTGTTGCAGTATACCAAATGCCATGCAAAATCTTACTTCCTGGCTCACCTCTTAAAACACCTAACTATCAGTGGGATTTGCTAAATCAGTAACCGAATAAAATCATCAAAAACATATTTTTGCATTTAATGTACCAAGTATGGGTATCCTACCATACCCTGCAAATGTAAGACCAAAGCAACCTAATAAGGACAGAATCTGAGATTGTAGTCATTACTATCCGTTCTGACACTTACTACAACCTTAATTGAATGGAAAGCCGTATCGTGAACACTTGCCGTTTTCTCTTCTTTCTCTTCTTCTTTCTCTTGCCTTTTCTTGTCATTCTAATTCTACAGCTAGAAAAGGTAACTTATGAGAATTCTACAGACTTATCCCCTTCCTCCACTTTGAAGCTATTCCTGCAAATTTTCAAATTCAAATATTTTTCAAATCACTGATAGTGGTCCGTTTAAAGTAGAATCTATTGGCACATTATATAATGAAATATAAATCCCTAATAAAACGTACCAATGGTTGTCATGGCCATTGTAGCTTCCGTGCGAAAAATTCCAGATTTATTCCGACAGATGTACACAACTGTACAGCAAATCATGGAAGCTACCAGTTTATTCCCTGTGGTATATTTTCAACGCCGAATGCAAGAACCAGAAACAAAGAAAGCCCGCGAAATATATCACGCTGACTTCAGCAAGTTTTGCCACAATCCTCCGTCTTTTGAACTTCGTTTGAGCACACAAAGGTAGGAGCGAAGGTTTTTTTGGAAATTTTATTGCAAAAAAACTACCACTTTTTAAGAACTCCGTTTTTTAGAAAAATGTAAAGAAGGGGTGTTTTAGATATCATTTTGTGATTAACAAAGGTTTTAAGTTTGCCACACACTAACAATCCATGAAACGGTGGACATTTGAAACGTGTCGCGTAATATTTATAGTTTTATCGGCAGTCGCATGTAACCACTGATCTCTAATACAATGGATTGTGGCTACACCACAGTAATTGTATATTAGATTGAATAGAGCAACGGGCGGATAACTTGGTCTATACCGAACACAAATAGCATTCCAGAGACAAATGTTTAACAGAAGTTGTATCCCGGGTAGACTCCGGGTGCCCGTTTTAGAGACAAGCCATCCCATACGCGCCAATACAATGATCTCACTGAATTGTGGCTTGATTTCTGTAAAGTCTGTTTATGGTTCGCTTATAGCCACATTTCAATGGAACAAACATTTTGGTATAACTGACCGGATGACCGCCTCTTAACCACCTTGCTTGGGCTCTTTTTGTATGACCAATATGCCGTCAGTGCCTCAATTAAGAAGCCCAGTTTCAATCCATTGTATAGAGAGCATTGTTGCGAAACCAAAACTACTCGCGGTTCATCAATCTACGTACTTTTCAATGTCCCGAGGAGCGCTTCTTTGTATATGAAGAGTTTCCTAATTTTATTTTTAGAAACTATATTTCTCAAGAATCCCAGGCTCATTTTGATAAACATTAGGCACAAATGTAATGCAGTTTGATAAATGTTATATATTTTAAAGGAAAACGTAATTAAAGCTGGGTTTTTAATGGCAATGTGAAAGTAAACGCGATGTCTTTCATACCGGCAAGACCTTGACTAACCAACCGTCATCTTTCAATTGGTGGGAAAGGACTAAACGGCATGGCCTGTGCAAAATCCACTGACCTCTATACAGGATAGCGGGCTCGCACGTAAATGAATAGTCGGGCGACTGAAACAACCGGAGCTTCCCCAGCGGCCATTTGATAGAGCAGAACATGAGAGGTCACCGTAACTGATTCAATGCAAGTCAAGGCAACTTATGACTATTTCTTGTATTTGGAAAGAAATTCTAATATTTATTAAAAATTGTGTGATAAGCACGACAACTTAGCCACAGTCATACTTACGCTAATTGGCGCTAAGGCAGACATTCTAAAATGCTGGCATTACTTACTGTGTAGCATATTGGAGTGCAATTTTGGTATCAGTTATACAAAAATATTTTGATTAAAAGGTTGAACATAAAATGTCTGCCAAAAGAAATGATGTTATGTGAAAAAAATTGTGTTATAATTATTTTTTTTTATTATGTGAATATTTCACAGTAAAAAAAATCACTTCCCTCCACTCTCTCCCTCCCCTTCCCCTGCCCCTCTACCTCCCCTCGCCCACCCCTCCCGTTACATCCTCCCCTCCCTTCCCCCTCTCCTTCATTTTCACTTTCCCCCCCTCCCCTCCCTCTCCCCATCCCATTGACTTCCACTTTCCCCTCCCCTTCCCTTTCCCCTCCCCTTCCCCCTCCCCCTTCATCTTTTTTATTTTCCCTTCCCTTCCTTTAATTCCCGTTTCCCCTTCTTTTGCCTTCCCTTCTTTGTTATTTTTATTCATGAGATTCAAATAATCATTACCTTATTCATAGTAATTTTGGAATTTATTCGTTCATCCAGTCCTTAATTCGTCCCTCATGCATTTATATGCTTTTTCTTATTTATAGACATGCCTCTGCTATTTAATTTCAACACTGTATTTATAATTTATTATTTCCATTTCCCTTTCCTCAGTTGGTTTCATTATTTTTTCGGAGATTTCTCCGTATTTCAGTTATTTCTGCGGTGATTCTATTTGCATATTCTATTCAACGCTTTTTTGAAGTTTCCCATTCTCCGCCTCCTCATTTTGCCATCTCCCCTCCCCTTCACTTTCCCCGCTCCCATCGCCATCCCCTCCCCAATCCCCCTCCCCCGCATTACCCCCCTCCCAATTCCCCTTCCTCCCTCCCCTCCCCATTCCCTCCCCACTTCCCCCTTCCCCTTCCCTCCCTTCCCTCCTCTCCTCTCCTCTCCCTCACCCTCCCCTCCCCATTCCCCCTCCCCTCCTTCCCTCTCCCCCTCCCCTTCACCCTCACCTCGCTTCCCCCTTCCCACTAGTCCACCGATCCCCATTCCCACTCCCCTCTCTCCCGTCCCCTTCTCGTCCCCAATCCCCAGTTCCCCTTCCTCCCCATGTCCTCCTTTCCTCCCATCCTCTCATTCTCCTCTCTCCTCCCCGTAGCCCCCTCCCCCTCCACTCCCAGTCGGCCCAGTCCCCTACTCCTCCCTCTCCTTCCCCATTTTTCCCCTCCGCTCCCCAGTTCCCGCCTCCCTCCCTTCCCTCCCGTCCCTCTCACCTGCAGTCACCTTCCCCTTCTGTTCACCCGTCTACCCCGCCTCCCTGCCTCGACCCTTCCCTCCCCAGGCTCGCCGATAATTCCCATCCCCCTCTCCTCCTGGCTCCCGACAGTTCCCATCCCTCTCCCTCCCTCGCCTCCCTCTCCCTCTGGGCCCCGTCCCCTATCCCCTCCGCCCCTCTTCCCACGGCCCTCCCCCTACCCCCTGTGTCCCTCCCCTCCCCTCCTCTCTCAAATGCCCTCCCTTCTCTGTTCTGTCCCATTCCCATTCCCCATTCCCTTCCCCGTCCCCCTTGGACCGCTCCTCATTCTACTCCCCCCTACGCCGCTTGCCTTTCTTTTTTTCCCTGATTGTTTGATGTAGGCAGAAGAAGAAAGGGGCAAGGTGGGAGGTATTCGGTCATTCCATTTCAGGCGTCATTTCATTCGTCAGGCAGGCAAGGCAGGCAGCATGCAGGGCACATGGCAGCCGGCAGGAAGGGCGAGAGGAGGCATAGCAAAGAGGCAAGTGAGCTGAGGGGAGAAACAGGCTCGGCGGAGGGAGGGGGCAGGGAGGGAGGGAGGAGGGCAAGGTCCGCAGGGGAGGAGCCGGTAGTTGTGGGGCCGGAAAGGGGGCGGGAGGGGGGGCCGGAAGGGAGGGTGGGGGGAACGAACACAGGCCTTGGGGGGAAAACACCGCGTGCGGGGGGCCCGTACGGTGGAGGAAAGGGCAAAGGGGGGGGGACCGGACAAGTGCCAGGGAAAGCAAGGCAGCGACGACGGGTTTCTTCTTGCCCTCTACTAAATGGAGGAAAAATGTTTCACTTCTCGACGGCCGCCCGCTATCCTGTAGAAGGTCAGTGCAAAACGATAGCGTAAAAATAAACATGGCGGGTTTTCCGTTAAATCCGCGTCTACTGCTTCGAAAGGATTAAACATGAAAAGGTGTTTTACTTTCTTTCGCAATGATGACTGCCAATACCGGATGCAAAATCTGGTACGCCCGGTCCTATTTAGGATATTTTTATTAATATGTCCGAATAGATGTCAATATGACCAATAAATCGCTTTAAACTTAAGAATAGAGGGTCAAATGCGCATGTTATGTACCCCTTCTAAAATAATTTAGAAAAAAATACATTTTATTTAGCTCAGTACAATCAAAAAAAGTTTTGCCATTGAAAAGGCATTAACGTACAATCGGTCCTCGGACCGCTTGTGTGTCGCCTGCCGTCGCGGTTAGTGAAAGATAGGCCATAGACGACCTATGACCTTGATATGTGACCTTGGACTGCATAAAAACAAATTGGGGTTTTCATGTAAACTCATAAACCAAGTTGCTTCCAAATGAACTCATCAACTTTTCAAATGAGGTCAATTTTACATTTTCAGCCATTCTTAACAACTTGACCGCCATGACCTCTTTGACCTGTAAATGTGACCTTTGACCTCATCAACAAATGAGGGATCCCATTGCACCTATGATTCAAGGTTGGTTCTAATTGAACTTCACCTTTTGAAATAGTCAATTTTACATTTTCAGCCTTTTTACAAATTTTAAGCACGTTGACCCCTCAACATGACCCTTTGACCTTGGCATTGACCTTATGAACTCATCAAAAATGTGGCTGCCAATGTTCACCTGGAATCCCAGTTTGGTTTAATAAAAATCCATCACATGTATGAGGATAGTACAGGCAAATTGTACCCTTTTTCACAACACATCAACAAATAACAACAGCCTTACAACAGACAGCAACAACAACAGAAACAGTGGACAAAGTGAGTGATCCCTATGTGTCTCCTGCCTTAGGGCAGTAGGCGACACAAAAAACTGTGTGTTATAGGTTAAACTTTCACTAACTCACTTGTTATACACAGTATCTATTGAAAAATTTGGCAACTTGAGCATGTTCCTTTAACACTTAAACTTTCGTCAGACGATATACAACCACACTATCCAAAAGTAATTGCACCATTCAGAAAACGAAATTCAAATCACCAATGATTTCAATTATATACCATGGATTCTGACCATCTGATTTCCAATACGATTTTAAATTCCAAGTTTTGTGCTTTTTCACATACATATTTATTCCCCAAATCCAAGAGAGTAAACCATACAACGTTTGATTTGATTGTTTCCACGTTTCCTAAATATGGGCGGATAAAAGGAACAGCAAACGATAAATTGTCGATTGCACTCCATAAGGAATACAGACACAGACACAAAAGAATTGACTTCAAACATCCACTTAATGGAAGTGTACGGTTCATTAGGGTTACTTTAACGTTCAAAATTTTATGGGAGAAATCGAGGTGGTTGTGTGGCCCGGAAACGAGATAAAGTCAATGGAGTACAATCGGTCTTCGAAATATTCGAGAAAACCGAGACACCTGAAATGCATTCTAATGATAACTCACGTGGGTTACGTAAACCATTATAATGACGCGTTCACATTTCATGCAAACAGCACAATACACGGTGCCATTTTAAACAGTTGTTTTCAAGGTTATCCACGTACCGCCTTTCTTGCCATTAAATGTCCCGAGTCAAACGGTGGTGAACGTGCTCCAATCTTTTATGACATTATCTTCATTTTCCGTCCATCAACCACAACCAATTTTCGCCCTAAACATTTAGAGTAGAACCCGACAAACTCGTAAAGTTCATTTACGACTATTGGCAGCCATTTTTGACGTTCCTCTGCCTGTATACCTTATGGAGTACAATCGGCAAGTTCTCATTCGCCAGGTCTTTTAAACCGCCATATTAAGGGATAATGAAAATCAAATTAATTAAACGTTTGTCGCCACGATTGATTTGGAAACTCACTGTTTGAAAACCCCCACTTTGACAATATTACGTATGTGTCTGTCCAAGAAACTCCTGATACATGTATTTTAAATCCAATTGTGAATATAAATTGCTTTTTCTGCAAGTTGCAATACTTCTGGCCAGTGTGTGTAAAAATATCACACCAAAAGTACAACTAAAATAACTAAATGCCAATCTTCAACATATGGTGACCAGGAAAAAAGAAAGTAATAAAAGTAGTTACGACTCACTAAACTCACAACATGTCAAAACGCCCAGCACAAGTTGCTAGTCGACTCGGTTACGGCTAATAGTGGACACAAAACGATTTGCATTTCATGAGCGCGGAGTAAATTGCCTCAAACTTACTGTCCAAATGCCATATGAGAAAACATATGAGTCTACCATGTCCTTATATGGTTCTTATCCTTCTTTTTTTAAATAGCCATTGTAAACAAAACCACGGGAAAGGAGGCTTAATCATATTTTGGTATTTCTAGTTACTTTATGTATCCCACATTTCCTGCTTGTAAGTCCAGCATACCCTACTCCACGTATATTTATATAATGACTTTGCATCTCATATCACTTTGTGATAGCCTGTTATTAAATCGACTGCCAATTGATATGGCCCATAGTATTTAAATCGAAAAGTTGTGTAATTAGTGAAATATCCAGGCCAATTTACATTTACCGTACATCAAGATACCAATACCAAAGAACATTGGCTTTTCATAAATATTGGTGTTACCTCACTGTCGAAAAACCATAGAGTTATATATATATAACTCTATACGAAAAACATAAAGTTTGCCTTATGACTTTTAGTTTTAGTACCACATGCCAACAATCGTTCACGGTCATTTGGGGGTTAGATTTTAACGAAACTAATTTCAAATTATTCCTAAAGTCATATAACGGTATAACAAAAAGGTTTATTCACTCCACCTACATCAATTTTTGACCTTATAGGTCAGTGGGTAGTGACCTCCAATACACCCATTTAGCAACATATTTATCATAATGAGTCTTTTAACTTCAAGGAAATTAATTAAGCTATTTAAATATACTTTTTTGTTCATATACAACAAGCATAACTCGGGTTTTTGGTGAGTTGCGTTGCCCACACGTGTATTGAGAGCTATTGAGGTAGTGACAAAGATCCACTCCCTCCTGAAGCGAGAGTCAAAATAAATGTTCCCCACCGTAAACCCAAAAATATTAAAACCATTTCAGAATACCATTATGTACTTTTTATTAACACATATTTCTTCTTCACCAGGTCAAAATTTCCGAAATTAATGCATTTCATTTTCATTTTATGCCCTCATTTAGAGGGCTCCCAATTACAAATTTAATAAGTCACCATCCCACTTGAAATCTGTGCTTAGATAACCAAATCAATAGAATGTTCTACACAGGGGGCCTTTATCGATTGCCTGAACCAGATTGAAAAAATCAAAACTCTTGTGAAAGCTATACAAGTCTTGAATTACCTACAATTTGGAAACTATACCTTGCCCAGTTTCAGAGATTTGGGGAATATATTTTTACGCACGCTGAAGTCTCTTTGAACTTCATCAATGTATAAACATACAATGACTGGGAATGACCCCTAGATGACCTTTGACCTAACACTTGTTGGGGTTACAAGTGTGACACTGCAAAAGGATCATTCTGTACAATACCGTTAGAAATCCATTGCATTATGTGTATACAAAAAACAATTAAGGGTTAACCTACATTTTTAGTAATGATCCCCATTTTGCACATTCATTTTAACAATGATTCCAAATGACATCCGACCTTACATCTATTGGGCTCACATGTGTAACATTACCCAGACGGTTGCAAACACCATTAAAATCCATCGAAGTATGTGGATACAGAGATCAATTTTGTACAGGTTTAGTTTGGGTTAGCAGTTTTGGCACATACATCTGTGACGTGGTGGTTAAACTATTTGCAGTTTAATATGGGTCTTAGTGTACTCTTTTCAAACAAATGGAGAGTAAAATCATTTTACATAATTGAAAAAATTCGGATGGTATTTTTATTCATTAGAGAGAACAATACATTTTTCGTTTCATCATACTTTATATTTGTATTTTAATAGTTGGATTCGAACCTGCATGTTACACTTCACAAAGGATTGCAACACAATAGTGGTGGCTAATGAAGCGTCCCCTTACGAGACGGAGTCAGACGTCATCGATCCAGAGGGCTCTGTTTCCATAATAAGGTGCAACAGGCATCGCCACCAGTCGTCACTACTATTGATTTCACGTCTTTTAACGAAAGGTTAACCATTTTGTATGTATGTATACGCGCTGTGTGAGTGTATGTGTTGGTTCAAGTGGTATTTCTGAGGTAGTAGTGGTAGAATCAAGAGAGGTAGGGGTAGATTAGACTAAGCGGTTAAGCTCGAGGTTCGGTTGATCTTGCCAATTACAAAGTGCTTTTCAAGTACATAATACTTATTCGGTGGACACAGAGATCGGAAGAGATAGAATTTAGTAATTAAAGAAACAATTATGTTGACCTAAGGACCGTTTCATTTCTGTTCCGTATTCATTTCTGTTCCAAATAATGAAAATAATTTCTACCAATTAGGATAAAATTCCTGCGATGAAATTGAATGCTCCTAGCGATCAGGGTTACGTTGGGTTTATAAAGGATGATAATAGTAATAAGCTTTTTCTCTCCATAGAGCCGTGATGAACTTCTAACTGAAGGATTTACATTGCACTATCAGAGAGTTAAGTATATCACAAAAGGAACTTCTATCAAATTATGGAAACATGAATACGTTACTTTCAATGATGGACGAAACAAGCATACCTTGCGGCTTCAGGTACGTAAATGTCAAACAGGATATAAATGTCATGCAATGAATATTCAGGTAATTAGTAGTCAGTTTCTCTGTACCCTCGTGGGGTAGATTGCGCCATTCTCGAAACGAACAGCAAAGAAAAAAATATAAGCAAAACAAATCAAGTTTTAGTTCTAGAAATAGATTTTTGGTCCAGATTAGAGGAGCTAGAGAGAGGTTTGGGAAATGTATTTCATTAAGTGAGATTTAGTAACAAAATAGGGAATTCGAATCAGAACTTGGAATAAAGAACGTTCCTTGAGATTGCAGCCCTATGTTTAGTCCAAGATACATAGAGAAGAAACACCGGAAATAAATGAGCCATAGCTATTTTACAGGATAGTTTCCTAATGGCTGTGAGAAGCAACAAATCAAAGTCCACCAAGTTTATCCTTGTTGTAATTGAGGAATAAGGGGGGTAAGGTAAAGGTTTATACAGGGGGCCAAATTTTACAAATGTTACAACTTGTGTTCAAATGTAGTGACCGTCGGTTGTGTCATCTATATTATTAGAACGCAACTTTGCAGGGGGAGCGCCATCGGATTGGGAATTTATTCGTTTCCCCTTTTGTCCAGCGTAGAGAACGACAGGCTCGCCCAATTCATTAACTTTGCTTTCACAGCGCGCCGTGCGTTATTTATTTAAACACTTGCCGATTGCCATGAGAGACCGGTATGTTCACCAGCAGTCGTCGCCCAATCAAAACCTCGCTATTACAGCGCGTCGTGCGAATTTATTTAACACTTGCTTAGTTGCCAACCAACACCGGTTATGTATCATCTATGGTTGATCGACAGTGATCGCGTGTTGAACGCATAGGCGTCGTGCATGTCCCGGCGCGCGCATATAATTCGATCGGACGCCCGTACGCATGACGAAGAGAGCCAAGAGATAGAGGGGGGAAGGGAGGAAAATGTACCAACACAAAAACCGTTGGTAGAAGTTTTTATATTTGTCCGCCGGATTCATAGTCCAACCTAAAAGCAAAAAAAGGAAATAAAAAGAAAGTCAGGACAGGAGGGGAAATGTAATTTGCGAGGGGAGAGATTGTCGTACAGAAAGGAGAGACAGAAGAGAGAGACGAGAGGAGGTTTGGCGCGTGGAGAGAGTGAGGGGGGATAGAGAGGGAGGGATGATGGGAGTGGGCAGGGAGGGAGAGAGGAGGGCGGGAGGGAAGGCCTGGGAAAGGGAGGGAGGGAGACGGAGGGGAGCAGGAGAGGGAGGGAGGGCGGGGGAGGGAGTGGAGGGGGAGGGAGAGGGATCTGGGCGAGGAGAGGGAGGGAGGACAGGAAGGGAGGGAGGTGAGGGCGGGAGGAAGGGGAGGGAGGGTAGGAGGGAGGGAGGGTGGAGGGAGGGAGCGAGGGAGGGGAGGAGGAGGGAAGAGAGGGATGGGAGGGAGGGAAGGGGAGGGAGGGAGGGAGGAAGAAAGACGAGGGAGGGAGAGGGAAGGAGGGAGGGAGAGGAAGGAGGGAGGGAGGGAGGGAGGAAGGAGGGAGAGGGGAGGGAAGAGGAGAGGGCGGGAGGGAGGAGGGAGGGGAGGGGAGGGGAAGGAGGGAGGGAAGGAGGGAGGGATGAGGGACGGGGGAGAGGGAAGGAGGAGAGGGAGAAGCAGAGAGAGAGAGAGGAAGCAGAGACGGAGAGAGGCAGAGAAAGAGGAGAGAGCGGAAGACGACAGACAGAAAAAATGTGAAGAGAAGAAAAGTGAGGAGGTAAAATAAGAAGAGAGAAAGAAACAAGAGCAACGTGGATAAAAAAACCCACTAATTCTATTCCCATAAATTCAAAAAGGTTGGAACGCGCGAAATGCGTGTCATACCATAGTGTCAAATGTTACTAAGTTTAGACAGAAACGGGATGTTTGAATTCGATGGGAGGAGGATTCATAAACTACATATGACGGGACCTATACCTGGAATTTGAGGAGTCGCTTTTTTGTTTCAGTGATCGCTTCTGTTTCAGGATCGCTTCCTTTTCATCAGTGATCGCTCTTCGCTCCCCGTTTCAAGGATTCGCTCAGCTATCGGTATCCCGCGCGAAGCGCGGGCCTCCCCCCCCCGCGCTTAAGGATTAAAAAGGTATAATTTGCTCTATCTACGATTTAATGATTAATTAACTCTATACCTTCAATTCCTAAAAATGGCATTTCTATTCCACTATTTGCCAAAATTCGGAGAGGACCCCCTGCTTAGGGGAAAGTGCTCCTATATCCAATACCACAAATATTCCTACCTCCTTTTTGCGATGATCGTAAGGTTGGTAGTCATTTTCCTCTAGGGGGACGTACATAGATAGTATTTCCAAGGTCATACTCTGGGGTAAGGTTCATATTGCTCCGATTCTTTCGTTCAAAAGTGTGTCCGCATGTTTCGTCTCTTTGTGTATACACTGAGAAATACATATGTACAACACGTAATTTCCCTTGCATACTTAAGGGCTCATTATGATAGGTTACTACAGGGTCTATGGAAGGTCACAAGCAGCTGCCCTATGAGTCAATATCAAAAGTGGAGTAACGATTTTTTTTCGGCATAAAAATCGAACAACCGTACAACAAGTAATTTGAAATAATTTATTAAATTTTACCCCGCGATGACCTGAACCTTTTTGGCCTGTATTCCTAAACGTAAAGGTCAACAGTTAGGCACCCTATAACATTTTCTTCTTTTCTTTTCTTAATCAGTGATATACATTAGCACAGGGATTTTGATACGTTTGCATTAACAGCATTACAAGCTGTCTGGAAAATAAATAAGCTATGGCTTATATTTCCGCCTTCTGGCGATATAGATCCTAAGTTCCTTGAACTATATAAGGGATTGTCCTGCCCATCGAGTTGATATATTATAAGCTATATATTTAATAACTTAATTAGTTTTTTTGCCAACCATGCCCATTGTCTTGGGGATAACAATGGTAATTTCAAGATGGAATGGCTACCTTTAGATTCCGAACACTGAGACTATATACTCTGCCAGCTCGAAGTATGGAAGTACGACGCTGGGCGTAACATTGTTAACGACTTCAGCGCGCCGCGTACGCAAGCACATCGCACTGCAACTGAAGACGGCACTGGGTATACTCGCGCGTCGTCACTTCATACTTCAGCAGTACAACGTATAGGTGTGGTTTCATACTTCTCGCAGACTCCATCGGCAGATGTCGGCCGACGCTGCCTTTTGAACATGCTCTTACTCGCCATGTAATAAACAACGCGTTGGCTGAAACTCATTTTCGAAAGACTCACGTGTTGGCCCGTACGTCTGCCGACGAAGTAATGAACCCACCTTAAAGTGCAACGAGAATCGAGGCACCCGATATTGTGTCATAATAGTAATTTCAGTAGAAGACACTCAAAGATTCTTACCTTGTTATTTTGGCTACAGGAAATGTTCTAAAAAGAGAGAAAAAGGTGATTTTGATTTGCCTAAATTGCAATATAAAACATAGCTGAATTTCGTTATTTTGCTCCTATAGAATTTAAAATTCCATCATTTTGTAGAAAAGAAAAAAAAAAAAAAAAAAAAAAAAAAAAGAAAAGGAACAAAAGACGCCATTTCGCATCTCAATCCTTTTATGATGTGACATTGTTTATGGAAAGCTACAGCGGGCCAATATGGAGCCCGTAAGGGGTCATGGAAAATTATTTTTTTATCTCGTTTTGAACGAGATACTATCTCATTTGAACGAGTTACTATCTCGTTTGAAAGACGAGTTACTATCCTCGATTTGTACGAGTTACTATTCTTTTGACGAGAATACTATCTCGTTTAAACTGATACCTATCCCGTTTGAACTAAGATACTATCTCGTTGTACGAGTTACTATCTCGTTTTGTACGAGTTATTCTCTCGTTTGAACGACTACGTATCAAATAACTCGTACAACGAATAATAACTCGTTCAAACGAGATAGTAACTCGTTCAAACGAGAATGCTATGTCGTACAAACGAGATAGTATCTCGTACAAACGAGATAGTATCTCATTCAAAAGAGATAATAATTCGTCAAACGATAGTAACTCGTACAAACGAGACAGAAATCGTTCAAACGAGATAGTATCTCTTACAAACGAGATAGTAACTCGTACAAACGATACAGTATCCTCGTTCAAACGAGATAGTAACTCGTACAAACGAGATAGTATCTCGTTCAAACGAGGATAGTAACTCGGTCAAAACGAGATAGTAGTCTTTCAAACGAGATAGTAACACGTTCAAATGAGATAGTATCTCGTTCAAACGAGATAATATCTCGTTCAAAAGAGATAATAAACTCGTACAAACGAGTAGTAACGCGTTGCCGACAAACGAGATAGCATCTCATACAAACGAGATATAATCTCGTACAAACGAGATTAATAACTCGTACAAACGACGCGATAGTAACTCGTTCAAACGAGATATTATCTCGTTCAAACGAGATAGTATCTCATTCAAACGAGATAGTATCTCGTTCCAACGGGATAGTTATCTCGTTCAAACGGGATAGTATCTCGTTCAAAACGAGATCCCGCCACAGTAAATAGTACAAACGATGATAGTAACTCGTTCAAACGAGATAGTTACTCGTTCAAACGAGAATAGTATCTCGTTCAAACGAGATAGATCTCGTTCAAACGCGATAGTATCTCGTTCAAACGAGATAGCCATAAATAGTACAAACGAGATAGTAACTAGTACAAAACGAGGATTGTAACTAGTACAAACGAGTAGTCTCGTACAACGAAGATTTAGGGGGTTATCTCGTTGAAATGAGATAGTATCTCGTTAAACGAGATAGTATCTCGTTCAAACGAATAGTAACTCGTACAACGAGATAGTAACTCGTACAAAACGAGATAGTATCTCCGTTCAAAACGAGATAGTATCTAGTTAAAACGAGATAGTATCTCGTTCAAACGAGATAGGCTCTCGTTCAAACGAGATAGATCTCGTTTCTCAAACGAGATAGTTGAACTCATACAAACGAGATAGTAACTCGTTTTTAAAAGATGTAACTCGTACAAACGAGATAGTATTCGTTCAAACGAGATAAAAAAATAATTTTCCATGACCCCTTAGGGGCTCCGTTAACTTCTCAAATAAAAATTGAGAAAATAATATTTTAAAAGTTTTAATTTCAATAAATAAGATTTGTCAAAAAAAAACATCCTCCCTTAAAAGAAAATTTGAATGAAATGAACAGGCAAATTTTACACTTTTTATAATGTTTTGCATTGCTGCCTCAGTCTATATTTACATAAAGTTTGTAATATCAATTTATGAACAACAAATTTAGGCAGCCTGGACAAGCAACTATTGCCAAGAACAGTTTCTTTTCCTTTGATATGTCTTAGTCCGGATGGTATCGTGCTAGAGTTAAACTCCACCTGACAAGTCTCTGATTCTGTTTTTCATCTTGTGGATGAAAGGCAAAGGAATTGTGATCCGGTACACTATAAACCAGGAAGCACACAACCCATTTTTTAAATTCCCAATGACTATTTTTGGTTACTATATCCAGATAGATAGCCTATGACACACTGACATGAATAGAAATCCAGAGGGCTGATTTCGGTAAACTTCACACAGACCCACCTGGTGGGGCCTCCCAGGGGGTCAACTCTGAACAGGATGCCAAGTATAAAGTTGTACAGAATATATACACACGTGTATCAAAAGGGGGTGCTTCACTAAGAAAGACTATCATCCAATGGTTATTAATGTAATTGTTGCCACCGATCATGTACATATTTTTCCAGTTTCCATGATCACAGAATGACAATCTTACATGAAACCATTGCAGCCCAACCTCCCTCTTTTGGCCATTGTAAGGTTCATTTAGTCACATTTATGACATTTTTGTATGTATATCATTATCTCTGAGCAATAGATTTACTACTTTTTTAACCACATTTTGTATATTACAAAACAAAAAAACATGTGGCAATTTCTGAATTTTACCTGATTAGAAATATAAAATTCCTTAAAAAAAGAAAAAACCTTTTTGTTTTTTTTTTTTTTGTTTTATCGCAAACCGTGGCAACAATTCAGAATTTCATATACAGGCGCGTAGCCAGCCCGGGAGTTCCGAGGGCAATTTCGAGGAAGGTTGCAACAAGTCCGATCACAAGCAAAAAAATTTCCGGTCGCAGGGCAAAAAGAGTCCTAAAAAGGGTGATTTAACATAAATATCCTTGTTTAATGTCCCGATTTCCCCTCAAAACATTTCAGCGAGGGGGGCACTCTCACCCCCCCTTTTCTCCCCACTGGCTACGCCACTGTTCTCTCGATGTGGTTCATTTCTCTTTTTTTTGAACAGTGCTATGATATAATTTCACAGTCGTCACAGCAGTCACAGAATCTGTTAACAATTAATTGACCATTTTTGTTTAAAGTTCACTATTCTATATCAAGTAGAACTGCGCGGATCTCGGCTTCCACAGGGTGCCAGGATACCCAATGTAGGTTGTAAGGAATCCGAACGGTCCTTTATCAGACGTGATCTGTATAAGTAAGTTTGTCACCCTGGTTGTAGTTAGATAGGGCCCAGGGCCCTAGCTTGTGACACAAGTTTAATAATGCAACTATGTCTGGGGGTCAGTAGCGGCACCAGACTTTTTGGGAGGGGCAAAGTGAATTTTTTGGAAGTGAAATGGGGGGGGGAAGCACAAATGGGGGAGCAAAGTGATTTTTTGAACAATCGGGGGGGGGGACAAACATCAACAAGTTTGAGATTTTTAACCAATATGTCCAAAAATCGATAATATTTGCCCAAATTTGGTGATTTTACCTTGGACAGAAGTATGAGAATAGACCAAAACCGTGCCAGTTAGGGGTCTTCTGCGTTATTCGAGGTTCATGGTTCCGAAGGTTCGTTATTATTCCGAAGGTTCGTTTTCGAACACGCGTTTTAGCATTACGCTTTTCCGAATATTGAAATAGGTTCGGTATTCCGAAAATAGGGGTTCGGTATCCGAATCTGAAAAAAGGGTTCGTATCCGAATTTTTAAAAAGGTCCGCTATTCGAATCATAAAAGGTCGCTATTCCGAATTTAAACGGGTTCGTAATTCGAATCTTCAAAAAAAGGTTCGTTATCCGAATATTGACGAGGGTTCGGTATTCCGCAACCAATAAACCCCGTGTTCGTTATTAAGAAATTTAAAAGAGGTTCGCGATCCGAATTTTGTTTTTCACATTAAACAATATGAACATGATGAATTATAGTTTCAATGCAATTGCAGTAGCAATTCTGGAGTTATTTCTCGAAGTTGGATGATTATTTTCTTGAAATGTCGAGATATTTTCATGACGTTTCGAGTTATTGTCTTGAGGTTTCAGATATTTATCGAATTTGAAATATTTGCTCGGAATTGATGTTATTATCTCTAAATCCGAGATATATCCAAAAAGATCGCGATATTATTTCAAAGTTTCAGTTATTCCCCGCCCTCCCCTCCCCTTATTATTTCATACCTTTAACATATTTTATCAAAGTTTGAGATGTTTACTCAAAGTTTCAAGATACTATTTCGAAGTTTGAGGTAATTTCTCCAAGTTCGGGATATTTTCTCAAACATTTGAATTACTATCTGTATGCCGAGTTTACTTACCTCAGAGATCGATGTTATTATTTAGAATCTCAGTTATTATTCTCGAATTTGACATATTATCTCGAAGTTTGTTATATTTCTCCAAAGTTATTAATATTTTCTCGAAGTTCAAATAATATTTCGATGTTTAGGTATTAGCTCGAAGTTTTTTGGTATATTAGACTCGAATTTGGAGACATTTTTTAAGTTTCAGATATTTTCTCGGAGTTTGGGATATTTTCTCGAAATATAGAGTTACGTTCTCGAAATTTCGAGTTATTATGGTCAAAGTTCGAGTTATTATCTCGAAGTTTTACATATTATCTCGAAGTTTCAGTATTTTCTCGGAATGTTGATAATTTATCTCACCGTTTGATATATATCTCAAAGTTGATAAATTATTCTCAAAGTTTGATATATTATTTCTCAAAGTTGGATAATTATTATCTCAAAGTTTGATATGCTATCTCAAAGTTTTTGAGATCTTTCTCAAATTGAAGTATATTCTCACCACTTTAAGTTGATCTTGAAGTTTCAGATATTTCTCGAAAGTTCGAGATTATTTCTCGAAGTGTCAAGATATATTTCGAAGTTGAATTGTTACCTCGAAGTTGATATAAGTATCTCGAAGGCTTATTTATTTTCTCAAAGTTAAGTGTTATTTTCTCGAGACATTTTCTGGAAATATCAAAATAAAAGTTTGAGGGTATTATATCAAAGTTTGGTAATTATCTCGAAGCTTGGTATTTTTCGAAATATCTAGTTATATCTCGAAATACTAAGTTATTATCTCATCGGTCGAGTGATTTATTATTTAGATAGTTTCAGTTATTAGCTGGAAGTTTGAGAATTATCTCGAAGTTTGAAATATTAGCTCTAAAGTTTCAATAATAGTTTAAAAATGGTTGAGGTATATTATCTCGAAGTTTGGTATATTTTATCGGAACGGTTTAAGTGCCATCAGACTGATGGCAACATTATTTAATCTTGAGAAGTCGGACTAATTATCAACATTAGTGACATAGTCACATATTTTTTCTCACCTTTTGACTTAAACAGTTGTATTAGTCTCGTTAAGGCACGAAGGCTTTCTTGTCAAGTCGCCTTCATAAAAAGTAGATGACGTCATGGTGAGATATATTTTCTTGTCAAGTTGACTTCACAAAAAGGTAGTGTCGTCTTGGCGAGATAGATATCTGGTCAAGCTCGCCTTCACAAAAAGTAGATTACGTCATGGTGAGAAAGATTATCTTGCCAAGTTTACTCACAAAAAGTAGATGTCGTCTTGGCGAGGTTAGATTTCTACCAAGTGACTTCACAAAAAGTAGATGTCGTCTTGCCGAAATAGATTATCTTGCCAAGTTGGACTTCACAAAAAGCAATGTCGTCTTGGCGAGATAGAGTTTTTTGCCAAGTTGACTTATCAAAAAAGTAGTGTCGTCATGGCGGATAGAGTATCCTTACCAAGTGACTTAACAAAAGTAGATGTTCATCTGAGAAGAGATAGATTACTTGCCAGTTGCTTCACAAAAAATAGATGTCATCCTGGCGAGATAGATTTTTTTTACCAAGTGACTCGACAAAAAAGTGGATAGGTTTTTTTTGTCATGGCGAGATAGATTATCTTGCAAGTTGACTTATAAAAAAAAGTAAATTCGTCTTGGGAGATAAGATTTTCTTGTCAAGTCGCCTTCGCAAAAAATAGATTACGTCATGGTGAGATAAATATGTTGCAATTAAAGTTGACCTTCACAAAAAGTATATGTCATATTGGCGATAGGATATTTAGACTGAAGGTTATTCGGCCTAGACGGACATTACCTAACGCATTTCGCCCGACCGTTTTTTCATTACTCATAGCAAAAAAAAGTAACCATTTTATTTTGTATTTTGGCTTCAAATATTCCCCAGCACCCACACACTCTCCACAAAAGAAAATAGAAACACTTCACCACAGCTTAAGGGAGATAATAGTTTTGGAATCAGTCATTTCTTTCATATAACATAATTTAATGGAGTTACCCCACCCCCCCCCCACGCCCCACGAAAACTAACCATTCGATTTGAGTTTTGGCTTAAAATATTCTCCAGCACCCCAAACTCTTCCACAAAGAAAGGAAAATAGAAACACTTCACCACAGCTAAAGGTCCATTGCCCGATAGCTAATCGCCTTGTCCTGACGGACCACAGGATGTGTAACAGAAGTGGTCAAAATGTTGGTATCAGAATAACGCTATAGTTTTCTCATTTACCCTGTGAAATCTTATTGCTAAAACGATGTTTCGTTTGGAAGTTATTGACAAAGAAATGTGCCCCATTTTGGTTAGACCAATAGTAATTTTCCAGAGTACTCTATGGGGGCTACGAAATAAGGTTTTTAGCCGGCCCTACATCTCAACGGATTGAAATATTCGGCGCGAAACTTACAGATGGGGATTTGAGTGGTAAATCCATTCAGATGAAAACTTCATATACTCTTAAATCGGATTCATCCCCCTTTAAGGGAGATAATTATTGTTTGGAGTCAGCCATTTTCTTCATTATGAGATTATTTGAGGAATTACTCTCCCCCCCCCCCCCAGTTTTTTTTAAAAAAAAACATACGATTTTTTTTTCAATTTTGGCTTCAAATATTCCAGCACCCCCACTCGTCCCACAAAGAAAATAGAAACAACTTCACAACAGTTCTTAAGGAATAAATAGGTTTGGAATCAGTCATATTCTTTCATTACATAATTTAAGGACTTACTCACCAGAAAAAAGGCTAACCATACGATTTCTTTTGATTTGCGTCAATATTTCCCAGCACCCACACTTTCCCCCGCAAAGAAAATAGAAACAAATTCACACACAGCTAAAGGTGCGCTATTCGATCGTATTTGGGGCCCCCCTGATGTAAACCGGAAGTAGTATCGATTTTTATATCAGATGAAAGGCCGTATTTTCTCATTGGTCTCCTGAAATTGGAGGCCCTCAGATCCATTTCATTCCCAAGACTAAACAAAAAAACTGACTGTTTTAGTGGTTAACCATCAATATTAGCACAGTATTGAAGAGGGTTTGCGTCTACCACCAAACGCACGTTTGTTCCCCACGGTACTGGATGGGTGTATGGCAAGTGCCAGGCTCTCATTTCAGAAGAGAACAAATACACCATAATCGGAAACACAACCACCTTTAAGGGATGATAATTAGAGTTTGGAATCAGTTAATTTTCTCATATGGCATAATTTAAGGATTTACAACCCTTCCCAGAAAAAAAAAACTAACCATACGATTTTTTTTATGGTTGGCTTGCTTCAAATATTCCGTAGCACGCACACTCTTGATTATTGGAGATTTGGCCCGAAATCATGCTCCAGGAGCATATATTTCAAACTCGTCTCATAGGGGCGCTATTCATTATTATGCGTGTTTGTTGCGCTTTATGCCGTTAATGTTTATATTGAAGATTACAAAAGAACGAACTTCCTAACGGCTCGGACTTGGTGGCGTGTTGTCTGTGGGCGCTCGTCTTTTTATCTAAAAGTCGTGGGTTCGAATCCCCAATCCAGGAAACAAAATTTAGGTTATGATTGTATTTGTATTTTGAGTTGGAGATTGGAATCATAAAAAATCAGAGTTGTGGATTGAAGTAGGAAAATATTGAATAGTGCCTTATGAGCTAATAAGACTGGTCATGGAGCATGAATTCGGGCCAGAATCTCCGACGTCCACACTATTACCACAAAGAAAATAGAAACAATTTACCACAGCTTAAGGGGATAATTAGGTTCGGATTCAGTCATTTTCTTCATATACATAATTTTAGGACTTACCCCCTCAACCAGAAAAAAAAAAAAATAACCATACGATTTTTTTTGCTTCATAATCCCCTAAGCACCTACACGCTCCCCCACAAAGAAAAATAAAACTTCACCACAGCTCTTAAAGGTGCCTTGTTCGATCGTCTGGGCGCCCCCCGCATTACCCGGAAGTAGTATTCAGTTTGATATCAGTGAAAGGCAGTATTTTTTCATGGTCTTCTGGAAATCTCAAGCGTTTCCAAAAGCCATTCCGTGTTCAAGATACTGAAACAAAAAATGCCGTTTTTAATGGGGAACCACAATATTAGCACAGAGTGAATAGGGCGTGCTTATGTATTACCGCGCTGTTAGCATCAAAACAGCAAGTTGTTTCCCACAGTACTGGTAGCCTGTGTATACAAGTGCCATGCAATCATACTAAGTAGATAACACGATACGCAAAAATCGAAAACAAGCACCTTTAAGGAGATAATTAGGTTTGGAATCAGTCATTTCTTTCATATAACATAATTTACGGATTCCACCCCCCCCCCAGAAACAAACTAAACCATTCGGATTTTTTTAAAGTGTTTTGGCTTCAAATATTCCCTAGCTCCCACACTTTTCCCACAAAGAAAACACCTCCACCACGGCCTTTAAGGGGATACGTAGGTTGGAAATCAGTCCATTTCTTCATAAACATAATTTAATGACTACATCCCCAAAAAAAACAAACAAATTTTGATTTTAAATATTCCCCAGCACCCCACTCTTCCCACAAGAAAATAGAAACACTTTACCACATTCTTAAGGAGATAATTAGGTTTGGAACCAGTTAATTTCTTCATATAACATAATTTAAGGACTTCCTCCCCCCCCCACAAGAAAAAAAAATAAAATACGATTTGTTTTACTTACGATTTTTTTTTTATTGTGGCTTCAAATATTCCCCAGCACCCACACTCTTCCCACAAAGGAAAATAGAAACAATTCAAATAAGGGGGATAATTAGGTTGAATCAGTCATTTTCTTCATAAACAAATTTAAGGACCTCCTCCCCCCCCCCGAAAAAAAACTAACCATACGATTTTTTTTTTATTTTGGCTTTCGTCAAATATTCCCCAGCACCACATATTATCCCACAAAGCAAATAAGAAAACACTTATCAAGCTTTTAGGGTTAATTAGGTTAGAAATCAGTCATTTTCTTCATATGAATAATATTTAAGTGATTTATTGGTATGAATCTAATCGGCACATATAAATTCGTCGGGGTTCTGCATAGTGTCGAGTCAGCATAAATGCTAGTTCTGAGAAAACGCGTTTGAAAGTTTGAGTTACTTATGAATGCGTTTTTGTTTGTAATTAAATGAAATAAAAGGAAATGTCTATGTTAAGTGGTGTATGTTAAAGACATGAAATGGTTACTAATGACCGACAGTATTAAAATACCAGAAACAACTGTTTTCTTATTCAAAATGCCACTGAATGTGTTCGATGTTTGTCAACCCCCAAATGTTTGATTCGTGTGCTCTAAGGCAGTCGAATAAGTATGCGACTGCATGAAAACCCGTTGAGTTCTAATGATGGTATGGGGAGATTACTATAGCTATACGGTTTTTACTATTTTAAAAATAATGATGCCGATGATTTGCCACGATGATAATAATACGAGCGGTGATGATGGTGGCAATAAACGAGAAATAAGGAAACATCGAGTTGACGACGACGAAAATATGCTATGATGATGATTGATGATGAGCTATGATCGATGATGCTGATGATGATATGATGATGCTACTGAATCGATGATGTGATGCTATGACGATTGATTGATGATGATGCTACTGATCGGATGATGATGATGATGATGATACTGAGCGATGATGATGATTGATTGCTACTGATCGATGATGATGATGATGATGCTATGATGATGATATGCTAAGGTCGATGATGATGCTACTGATCGATAATGATGCTACTGAACGATGATGAGCTTACGATCGATGCTGATGCTACTGATCGAGGATGATGCTCACTGATCGATGATGATGCTACTGATCGATGATGAGGCTACTGATCGTGATGTGAGCTAATGATCATGATTTGATGATGCGATGCTGATGATTGATGATTGATGATGATATGATCGTGATGATTATGATGCTACTGACGATGATTGATGCTGCTACGGATCGATGATCGACCTACTGATGTGATGATGATGCTATTGATCATGATGATGATGATACTGATCCTGATATGGATGATGATGATGATGATGATGATGTGATGAGGATGATGATGATGATGAAGACGATTGACGATTTGTTCTACTGCATATTGTGTTAGTTACAAAACCGTGCAAATGTTATACAAACGCGTCCATAAGCGGTTATGTGGTTAACGTGGGAAACATTCACTGTTGCATTATCGTTCGTTTTAAAATATAGCGCAGACTGACCAAGATGCCCAACGAATTCAGAAAATTACAACCTCTTACAAATTTGGCTCCTTAAAATTAATATCTTTAATTAATCGCCAATATGTTTTAACTCATTTTTGCAGAAAAAAACATAAATTTCAAGAGTAAATACGTTAGAAGGAACACAAACATTGTAGTGCATGTTATATAAAAATTAATAAATAGTATGCATGTTGTAACACACAATAAATATTGGCTAGAACTGTTCAAAAATTGAGCTCAGAAAATATTTAAAATGTAACTGGAATGTTTTATAACTCAAACGATTTTGGAGGATAAAAGTGGTCTATTTTCTCGTTTTCTTAAATTTCTCATTACATATATAGTTCCTATCTTTTAAAGTATGTACACGCTTAAAATATATACCAAACTTGAAACGAATTAACAATTAAATGGGTAATATACTCATAAAATCTAACAATCTAAACAATTTAGAGGGCACTAACGCTTATACAAACACCTTCCCAAAGAAAATATCAATTTGTTCCTGAAAGGCGAGTTTTTTAAATGATGTATATATTAGTAATTATTTAGTTTGCAGAATATAAAAGTTAACATCAAAGAAAATCAAACTTTCGCAATATGTTTACAAATCTATTTTTGTAACACGGTTTACTAAGGGGTGGGGTGTTAAACACCCCGAGAATTCATTATTATAAAGCAATAGATGATTTCGATGTTGGTATACCCGTTGATAGCATTGGTCCACCGTTTTCTACTGCTTCCAACATAACCTAGTATGGCGTCACAATGACATCAAAGTTCACAAGTTGGCATAAGTGGTCATTTCCACAGACACACATCAGAGTATAAAATGAAAAAAAAATGAAATTTTGCATTAAAAAAAATGTAGGAATATTAGATTTTCATGCGGGTTTTGGCCCAAATGATATGGGAAAATGACTAGTTTTAATCAACATATAATTTTAGAGCCATACATGTGTGCACAATATTTAAACAAATGAACTAATAACTATAAGGTAATGCAGTATCATTTATAGGCGAATAATGTCCTCGAGGTCGGAAAAAAACTAAATAATGGCGCCCATTATTTTTATTTTTTCCCGCCCGAGGATACAGTATGAGCCCATAGATGGTACTACAAATTTCTATTCTATTAACTAAAAAAACTTGATTTTATTTGTTTGTTTGTATAGGTTTTAAGTTAATATGCCTTATTTATGTGTATTTTGTATGCTGATATAAATAAAATAAATGATACGAAAATGCATTAGCGCTCATTATTGTCAGATATTGGCAGTAAACTGAGACCAATCAGAATGCCTGCTTTCAATAATGGGTATAGTAGAGGTCAGTAGAACCACTACCACAAATCGACTTCGACGCTAACCCCGGTGACAACAGGGTTCGGTCCTGATCACTTTGTTGCATATCCGCCATTTTGATTTTTGACCAATTTTCCTATATTTTGTGATTTCGAACAAAGATTAATTTTTTCTTCAATTTTTTTAGTCTAAAATTAATCCATATCCAATGATCTTTCATATTAAAACATGTTGATGCTGTCCCTCCTCCTATTTTTCTTGTGATGATTATTTTTGTAAGCATCACCTAAAACAATAGCTTCATATCACGGCCGCCACTTGGATTTTCACCAGCCAAATTTTCATCATTTGCTAGTTTTGTTGTAGTTTTTCTTGTATTTTGAAACCATGGACCCCCATCGCTCCTTGGGTCCATAGACGATACGGAATAAAGCGTGAAACTACTGTTGCGTAAAGGATCAACTGAATTCGATTGCCCTATTGTTCACATTGTTCCCGGACTATGAGTACCGCGCGGGCCGCAATGTTACTTCTACACCTGGGGGTGTCACGTTTTAGAGACACCCTTCCCATACTCGCGAAGACCATAGCGCACTGAATTGGCTTGATTCTGTAGTCTGTTATGTCGCTTTATCCACATTCAATGAACAAGTTTTGTATAAAATGACCGGCTCTTAACCCACCTGCTTGCGGCTCTTTTTGGATTGACCAATATGGGCCGTCAGTGCCTCAATACGAAGCCCAGGTTCAATCATTGTATAGAGATCAGTGTTCGAAACCCTATAATGCGCGGTTCAGCAATCAACGTACTTTTCAACGTACCGAGTAGCGCTTCTTGTATGATGAAGAGTTTCCTAATTTATTTTAATTATCTCCCTTAAACGGTGGTGAAGTGTTTCTATCTTCTTTGCAAAGTGTGGGGCTGGGAATATTTGAGCAAAATAAAAAATAACAGCAGGCGGCAGTTTTTTTTTCAAGTCCTTAAATTATGGCATATGAAGAAAATGAATGATTCCAACCTAATTATCCCTTTAGCTGTGGTGAAATACTAATACTACTAATTCAAAGTTTAAATCCGGTTTATCCGTCAACGGGGGTGGCCGGATTTAACCTCACATCGCGCAACACCCGCCCTTACTCCTCCTTCCTTTCTTCCGATTCAATGCATGATCTCCTCACCTCACTTGCTTCTTACATGTCTTCTTTGGACGTCCCTCACATCGCTCTCTTCATTGCTCTCTCTGTCCTCTCAGCGGCATTCACCATCTCATTTTCGCTCAGACACCACGCTCACTCCCATACAGCATAACTGAGTCTCACACAACTCTATACACCATCCTTTCATCTCAAAGGATAGTCTTTCCCTTGCAACAAACGTCCGAAGATTCCCTAACTTCACCCACCAATACTCACTCGAGCTGTCACAGCCACGCACATCTCACCATCAACGCTAACCCTGTACCCTAGGTATGTGAAATCCTTCCCCACTGCTCCACTATCATCACAAGCCTTTCTCCTGTTCCACATCCATCCGCTCATTCTCGAATCTCTGCCACACAAAAATCTCTTGCCAAATACGGGTCACCTCTTCATCTTTGTGCATCTCACATGGATACATTTCACAATTTCTCACACCACACTGAATTTGCTTTTACTCTCTTCCACAAACACACTGGTCATACCTTACTCACACCACCTCCCTCTCCACCCCACTCTCCAGCAATTTGTCTTTCCAAGTTTACCTTCAGACCCTTTCAAAAGCCGCCTTCCATTCCAAAACTTATCCCAGTCCCTCCCATGTGGCGCTCATTAAAACCAAGTCATCCGCATCCCGGGGGGGCACTTGTATTCCAAGGTGGATATCATGCTCGTGCTACAAAAACCGCGTAATTAGTGGTCGTTTGAGATCAAGCGATGTACGCGCGTACCATTGTTTAGGGTATCAAAATCATCAAAAATTCAAAATTAGGGCTATGCTTTTGACGTCGAAAAATACGTGTTTCGGGTCGGGATATTTGAATACGTGTAAAAAAATCACATGAAAACGCTGGAAAAATAGTGGATTTTTCCCGATTGTCTCCTGAATTCCCATGATAGATTCCCAAGTAATTTTAACCGTTATAACTTATGTTAGCTTATTTTCTCTATGTCGTCATGTCTCATACACATAGGCCCTATAGTCTTTATAATTAGGAGTTTCATTTTATTTTTGCGTGATAATCTTACTATGACCGATCGTTAAAGTATAGTACGTATAAAAAAACAGGAATTAGGGTCTATCTCTAATTTATGTCAATCAAAAATAGGTCATGAATATTTAGTCGGGATGTAGTTCACAGAAATGCTGGAATTTGGCCAAAAAACTGTCATTACGACATCGTCAGATCATTAATTCCAAAGAAATCGGGACAACTTTACGACGATTGGAATTTTAAGGTAAGTGGATTTAAGTTGTAAACTTATTAGGCCATAGATAATGCGCAAATTGATGCTTTTACATAAAAGAGTGAAATAAAAACACGAAAACTTCAATGAAACGTTTTAAATATTTCCTTTTTTCGGGTAAGTTACAATAAGAGACTATAGATGTTCAGTGTATGGTTAATCGTAAATTGAATAAATTTACTCGTTTAGGTAGCAAAATAACGTCAACATACTTGTTTAGGTGGTATTTTAAATTGTTATGCAAAATTACGTGTTATGGGGAGTAAAAATTAAACAAACACTTGTTAAGGGAAGGGGGGGCAAATTTCAAAACAAAGTAGTTTAGGGCCAGCAAAATCGACCGAAATACGTGCTAGGGTGTTTTTCTGCCAAGTGACATACGGCTTAGGGGTCCGTTTGGGAGGACATACACGAGCATGATATCCACCTGGGAAATACAAGTGGCCCCCCAGGGATCCGCATACAACATCTCACTCAACAAAACCTTCTCGCACTATGGACTACATCAATGACAATTGCAAAAAACCAATGGCGAAAGTACAGAACTTGATGCTATTGTTGTGGCTCATCATACAAACTATCACTGCTCTAACATATTTGTTTAGTATCTATCTCTTCCTCATCGCCACTCCATCATTTCCTCGGTACCCTATTAAAATGCCTGCTCCAAGTCACAAAAACACATATACGTTCTTCCCTTTAGCTCGAGATTCCTCTGACCTAATTAAAATAAAAACTGCATCTATCGTTCCCTGGCATAAACCCAAATGCATATTAATCCACTTCCATATTTCCGAATCCGATTCTTCAGAACCCTCTCCACAATTTCATAGCATGCTCCAACAACTCAACACCATATGCCACACAATCATTGTATCCCTTCCTTTAAAAATTGGAAATACACACTCACTGCCCACTCCTCCTGGCATCCTCCTCCATCAACATCTCTGACACCAACTCCATCATCACCCCGATCCCTATCTCTCCGCTCGCAATAATCATCTCAGCACTCACCTCTGAGGGCCCAACCGCCTTTCCTTCCTTCATTTCTCTTAGTGCCTTCACCACTTCTGCCCGGCTGACCCTCTTAACTTGCCCTTCTACCGCATCAGCCTCCATCTTCTGATCCCACTTAATTATCATCATTCATGATTCTCTCATCTGCTTCTTTCCCAACTCGACCTCTATCTTTCTCACTGAAATCAAACTTTCCATCACTTCCCCACATACATCTCCCCTTCAAACATTCTTCCATCCTTTTTCATTTGCCTTCATATTCTTAAACCGTGGTTGGGATTCTCCCTCAACTCACTCAACCCCTTCCCTTCATAGCTTCGCAACACTTTCTTTGCTCGCTCTTTGCCTCTTCTTACCTTACTTTATTATCTTCCGTACCGTTTTTTCATATCGTCGCCCACACATCCAAATACTTCTATCTGACGAAAATGCGCTTTCGAGAAAATTCGCCATTGAAATTCTAACCGGAGAGTTCATGTTTGTACTATGGAAATTAAACATTGACAATGTACTTTTTAAATTTTGCATTAAGAAGAAAAACTTGCTGCCGTTAAGTTTAACTTGGCGAGTTTGATGCTAGAAGAAAACATCTGAAGTTTAAGTTTTAACTTGGCTGAGTTTTGAAAGTGCCAATAAAGATACAAAGTCAACGTCTGTAGGCGAACGCAAAAGTCGTATTTTGCACATTACGACCTAATTTCAAAGTTATATTAATGCGTCGATAGATCTGCTACGTGATCTATATTAAAGATACACAGTCATAAGTCTGTATGTGAAAAGCAAAAAAGTCGTATGTTGCACATACGACGCTAATTTCACTCGTTATATTTCAATGCGTTCAGATGATCTCTATGTTGAAACACCAAAGTCCCGCCACGAGGAGATCGACGCAACATCGCTCTATATTGAAACGTGTAAAGCTTGTTTACGACAGAGGTACTTATCGCTTTTGAAATTACGTATAAATGAAACATTAACAACAGTATGTGAAATGCTATATGCAGTATTAAGCTTATTGATCAAAATTTTGAATTAAGATCTCACTAATTAGATAGGCCACTTTCAAGATTGCAACTTTGTGCATGTATAGCCCATAACATTAAAAGTACATAGGGCCAAAATATCTCAAAAGTCAAAAAATATCAGTAAGACCGTATGTGGATGTGGGCGACGAATTAATACTTTAACTGGCATCCCTCTTTCTCGCTATCGCCTCATTCACCTCAGCATTTCCACCACCCTGTATTCTCCTGTCTTCGCCACCTGTTGTTACCCACACATTCATCGATCTGACTGTAACACCCTTCTTTAAAGCACCCCACAAATCTGACACATCAGACCCCACAGGCCCCCACTATATCTCAAATTCTTCTTGTCTCTTCTTCTTTCAGCTTCCATACTTTCCTCCTCTCCACTACTCCTCACCACCTTTTCCACTTACTTTATCCACATCAAAAAACCACCAAACTTTGTTGCAATTCTCATGGGATCACCTTAACCATTGTACAGAAATCTCTCTTCCTCTAGCCCACTAACAAAAATCCAAATCTTGTATCAGTTTCCCGAGGCTAAAATTGTCACTTTCTTTTGTCCTCTTTCTGAAACCATGTATTTGCAACACATACCTCTTTCATCAAAACTCACAACCATTTCTTCCTTACAGTGCCTCTCCCAACCCATTTCTCCATGAACCACCTTGAAAACCTTCGATCCTTTTCCCACATGCCCATTCGAAATCCAAACACATAAAGACCAGTTCAGACGATACTTTGCAAATCCCATTCATCTGCCCAATAATCATAAACAAACTGTTCCTTTTCTTCACGCTCCTTCCACACCGTGGCGCATAGCCACCATAGCAACCTCACTACCCTCTTCTCGAAAACCCTTATGAATGTTATCACCCTATCGCTTCTCCTTCTCACCTCCACCAGCTTTTCACACAATTCCTCTTCCACCAAGACTCCCACACCCCCAATCCCTTACATTCCTGCCCACCACAGCGTGTACTTTCTTCCCTCTACCCCCAACATCCTAGCCCTCCCATCTCCACCTCACTTCCTGCCCCCACACACCACACGTTCCACCTTCTCTTCATCAATTCTTCACTTATCTCCACCCCTCTCCTTCAAATCACAGGTTCACCAACAACCTACCCCGAGGCCTATCGGGCTTAATAACGTTGTAGAAGTAACCATGTCCGCGTTCTCATAGTCCGGGAACAATGGTGAACCAATAGGGCAATCGATTCATTTGATCTTACGCAACATTAGTTCACGCTTATTCCGTTACGTCTATGGAGCCCCGGACTATGGCTCCCACCGGATTATATCTGCCTTTCACACCGTCATGGCGCAGGCGGCACCGCGCGACTAAGGTGATTCTCGCGCCTTTCCTTTTTTTTTAAGGTAGGCCGGTGCCGCCCCACCCCAACCGTCGGGCTGGTTGGTGCCCTTTTTGTTTGATGTAGCAATGAGGAATTTATTGGAGCAAAAACTAATTGACCGGATGCCCTACCTGACTTCAATCCACGTTTTCGCCGGTGGACCTAACGTTTGGGCTTCCCCGCCCAAAAACATGGCAGTCGCATGAACACATTGGCGGGGGATGCGCCGTTGGCTCTTCCGAGCAGGGCGCTCTTGTAGGTAGATATTATTGTTCGTTCTACCAGGGTAACCAGCTACCCTCCTCGTCAGCTTTCGTTTTTAAGTTAAACTGATGGGGGGAAGGTGTAGCCGCCGACAACCGGCACTGGAACAGGTAGGTCACGGTTATCAGGTACCAGTTTTTTGTGGGAAGAGTATTTGTGCCTAGGGAATATTTGAAGCCAAAAAAAATCGTAGGTTAGTGTTTTGCGGGGAGGAGGTCCTTAAATTATGTTAATTGAAAAATTGACTGATTCTCAACCACTAATTATCACCCTCAGGCTGTGGTGAATTTTCTATTTTCTTTGTGGAAAAGGTGGGTGCTGGGGGAATTTTTGATGCAAAATTAAAAAATCGTATGCTTAGGTTTTTCCTGGGGGGGGTGGTAAATCCTTAATTATGTCATATGAAAAAAAAATGACTGATCACAAACCTAATAATCTCCCTGAAGCTGTGGTGAAGGTTTCTATGTTAGTTGGGGAAAAGAGTGTGGGTGCTGGAGAATATTTGAAGCCAAAATAAAAAAAACGTATGGTTATTTTTTCGGGGGGTAAAGTCCTGAATTGGTTATATGATAAAATGACTGATGACAAACCTAATTATATCCCGTAAGCTGCGGTGAAGGTTTCTATTTCCTTGTGGGAAGAGTGTGGGGCTGGGGAAATATTTGAAGCCAAAATAAAAGAAATGTATGGTTACTTTTGCTATGAATAATTGAAAAAAACAGCCGGCGATATCCGTTACGGTGGATGCTCCGTCAGCCGATATCCCGTCGAAGCCCGAATATCCAATATCCAATATCTGCAACTTATCGTGCTCCGCCCGAACTTGTGCGATCTTTTGTAAGTCTACGTGGCAAGATTAATCGATCTCGCAATGAAGACACATTCTTTTTGTGAAGTCTACTTGACAAGATAATTATCTCGCCATAAAAACTTTACGTTTGTTGAAGTCAATTTGGTTAGCTCTCATCTCGCAAGTGCATATACTTTTTGTGAAGTCAACTTGCAAAGATAATGTTCTCGCAATGACGACAGCACTTTTGCTGAAGTAACTTGGAACAAAAAATCTATCTCGACCAAGATACATCTACGTTTTTTGTACGTTCAACTTGGCAAGATAATCGATCTATCCAAGACGACATCTACTTTTTGTGAAGTCAACTTGTAAGAAAATCTAACTCGCCAAGACGACATCTACTTTTTGTGAAGTTAAAATGCAAGTAACTATCTCTTCATGCGACATTACTTTTTGTGGAGGCGACTGACAAGATAATCATCTGCCGAGACGCATCTAAATTTTTGTGAAGTCAACTTGGTAAGAAATCTACCTCGCCAGACGAATCTTCTTTTTGTGAAGTCAACTTGCCCAAGTATCTATTACCAGGCGTCATATACGTTTGTGAAGAGCCTTGACAAGATAATCTAGCTCGCCAGGCGACATCTACTTTTTGTGAAGTCACTTGACAAGCTAATCTATCTCACCATGAGTATCTACTTTTTATAAGGGCGACTGACAAGAAAGCCTATCTGGCAACGACTAATAAAACTGTTCAGTCAAGGAAGGTGAGAAAAACTATGTGACTATGTCAAATAATGTGATAATTATGTCGACTTGTCAAGATAAATATGTTGCATTGATGGCACTTAAAACGTTCCGTAATTAACAGCTGAACACTGACATTCGATCTACTCGCCATTGCTTCTGCACGGTATGCGTACGCGGTTTACGTATTTTACCTACCTGACGCTTGGAGCGGCCCCTTCCCATGAACATCCACTTCCGTTCCACAAAAATAGGGGTGGGTCCATCTTCCCTACTCTAGGATCATTGTTGGACTCTATCCTTAACGCAATCTTCGGAAAATCTGTTTTGAAGGGCGCCCCCCAAGCCTTCGTCATCCAAACTGTTGAGATTTTTACCACGGTGCATTAGCGATTACCTACCCATGCCACGCTGTACCACCACACCACTCACCACTCCCGTGACTGGTTAAGCTCGACCCCCCCCCTCAATATCGGGGCACTGTCCACCAACGAAGGACTTTTGTAATTAGAATAATTATGATCGGGATCGATAATAATTCAATGGCTGCTGTAAAACGGCTTCCAATGGAAATAGGCCGGGAATAGCGCTGTACGTGTCTACGCTCCATCCATTAGTTGTTTTAGTGGTTCAGGCAAAAGCAAGTTAGGAAGTTATTTTCTCGAGGGGCACTATTTCATCATGCCGGACATAAAGTAGTATTTCAGTCTGCCGGTAAGTCCAATCTGGGATCAAATTCTAATTACAAAATCGCTTAATTTTGATAAATACGCATTTTTAGGATTCTCGTTTCGCACTATAGACTCACCACGGCTAACTGTGCCAAATTGCTCCAATTTTGATGAATGGGGGGCTCTTCAAAAAATATGATTAGTGCTTTAATGAAACATTAAAAAAACCTCTCTCAGTTTATCGTAGAGATTTTTCGCTAGTCGCTGTATTGATCTTTCTAGAGCTCGGCATACGTCTAGCTTCCATCCTGATTTTTATTCAGAAGCTAGTGTCGAGAGAAACTTGCAAAAATCCAAAGTGGATATAATCATGTTTTTATTTTCTAAAAATAATGAACGACAAACTCGACAAGATGATACTCTCCATGAGGTTACTGGAACGGGTTTTCCGCAATCGACAGCTGAGCGACGGAAGGCAAAGTGAGTAAGGATACAGCTAGAATTTTTTTGAAAAAGCAAACTTTAGGGGCAAATTACCTTCCAGCTCCAAAGTATATCCCAAGAGCAAAATTCGATGTAAATTCTCCCAACGAAGGTCACAAGCGGATTTTGTTTGTTCCTTCCGATCGCGAAGAAGAAAAACA
>JAMKCH010018569.1:0-36319 GCA_023653785.1 Ophioderma brevispina
CAATTTCTTGCTTTGTTGCACCATCTGAACAGTTATTTAGCACCTGAGCTTTCTTGTTTGAGGCTCCAGCATGACCAGAAAGTATGTGTGGAACTGAAATTTAGGGAACAATTTTCCAAACATCAGTAATTTCAGAAACCTGTTTGATGTTAATTGTGCGTGGTTCTGACATAAGCTTTTGGTCAAAGAAAGACTTGACAAATTTGAACATTTTACTTTTTAGGCCTCTGTTTAATTTTTGTATTTTTTATAGTTTCGATTTACTGGAAAAATTGCAGTAAGCTTTCAAATTCCATTGGACAACCCTGCCAAACTTCACCCTTGTTATTATGATAACCCACCCTTTTGATCAAATCATGCATCCATTATAGAAAGAAAATGTGAACACCCACCTTTTAGGAATTTTACAACTTTTAAACCCACCTTGTCTAAAGGGTGCATTACCAAATATGTAAGGATAAGGCCAAAAAAATTAGTTTGTCTCAAAGCTGATGAGTGGCTTGAAAATAATGTTTTTTTTGAAATTCCTCCTACCTCTTTCCGCTCACCATAAAATATCAAAGTTCGTCTGTTCGAAAAACACATGATACGAACAGCGGTGGTATCATGGGCTGAACGTTGATTTGACATTTCATTTTTCTTCCTTCTCCCTGGGTATACAATTAATTGCCCAAAATAAGTGAGACAGAACAAAATGTAGATTATTTGGACTAGGAAACAGTACATATCTCACAAGTGTAGTCATGGTCGCCAAAAAGAGTTGAGGGGGTAAACACTAAGTACATTTGAAGACTTCCGGCAAAATTTAGCACAATCAATAGTCTGTACTTAGAGGCAACGCTGAGTTATTGGACAAAGCTTAGGAGATTTTCAGGATGGGGGCCACTAAAGGTTGATTGGAGGGTGGAGGCTCCGCGAGGCACGGAGACCGGGGGAGGGGTACAGGAGGGGTGGGGAAGCACTTTGTTGGAATTTTATTTTGGTAAAAAAAAGTGTTTAAGAGTATTGGGGCCTCAAAGGTATTGAGCCCCCACGCCAAAAATATGAGGGTGCCCAGCCCCCCGCTTCCTAAGCCTTGATACTCTCTGAGCACACACAATTTGCATTAAATCATTAAATTAGTGCTACAATTTTTGAATGTGTACATGATATTCCTGAAATAAAAAGGGTGATTTAAGCTTATTTTGATGTTTAATGGTGGATTAACAAAACATTGTGTTTCCCGGTTTCAGGCAAAAATGTTAGTAGCGAAATTACTCTTCAAAGAAATCACTAAGTATCAGAAATATTTTTAAAAAGTTGGAATAAACAATTTCGATAGGTATAAAAGAAACTAGTTGAAAGTCGGTGGTAATATCAATTTTCGGCGAAAAACAGCCATATTTTAGTGTTCATTTAGTAAAAAATAAAATAAAAACACCTTCCCGCCTCACTTTTCAGAAGCCATGCACTGCTACGAGAAACTAAAAAATTAACTTTAAGGGGCCTACGGCAAATTATTTTGTTTTTTGTCGTGTGTGAATTAGGTTAATCATGTGTATTCTTTTGCTCGAAAATGGGTCAAATCAATGCACTGACACTGAATTTTGATGCTTGTCCAATACACTCGCTCCTGCGGAGCTGTGCACATAGAGCATCACAATCTCAGTGTGCGTGCATTGATTTGTCCATTTTTCTCGCAAGAAGTAAAGCGCAGTTATTAACCTATTAAAAATGGCTAATGTAACGTCATTTCAAAGCCAACTCCAGTGATATTCTTGCAACATATTCGCGAAAATGGGAAGAAGGACAATTTTGCTCTTGTCAAGTTAGAGTGTATTTATCCTTGAAATTTACCACTTTTGCAATGTTAACTTTAAAAAAATCTGTGTTAAGATAATGATAAGGGGATAATGAGGAGTGGTAACGGAAATGAACAAATTGAAGACATTTCTATTCAGTCGTTGTTGATCCATGGATTTTTAAGAAAATTTAAAATAAAAAAAAGTTGACCTTATCCAGAAGTGAGGAGAGGGGTTACTAAATTGGGATAATTATTTTATGCGGCCGTATTATGGACATGGGCTACGACGGGATTGAGCGTTGCAAAACAAAGGAAAGGAATGGGAGGTTTTCACAACGTGGAACGCAGTCGATTGTATGTGATTTCCGATGTCATGTTGGGTTCCTTTTGACCGCAATGCGTTGTAGGAAAAATGACAAAATTTGGCAAAGAACTTAAATGCAGACCCGTATGAAGGTGGGCTGCAGGGCACTGAGGGGATTCCACAAAGGTAGAAAAGTCCAACTTTTTGGTGATGCGATGTTCAAAAGTCCAAAAAGGAACCAATTTTTAAGGGGTTTAACCGTTAGTTTTAGTCACACTTTTTACAGAAAAAGGTCCACTATTCTAAGTCCCGCACCCCAAAATAAATTCTGCACAAATTGAGTGCATTTAATGATTTATTACGTCACATGAAAACCACATCAGTCCGTTCGTTCGTTCGTGCAAGTCAAAATCACAGTGGAAGATCCGTCTTCACCCATGATAGTTTCAATCATCCCAGGTTGATCAGGCCCCTGGAAGTCCCCGTTTGGGACTTTGAAACCTCACAGAGGAGGTGCAATAGGGTTGAGGGAGGTCATCTATGATGTGGCTACTGTTTTTGTGGCTCTCACCACGCAGTTTGGTGGGATGGTTCTACTCCGATCTTGTGAGGAAATTCTTGTGTAAGCGCACGACCCAACGCCCAGTTCTGAGTTGTTTGAGGTTTACCCATGCTGTCCTTCCTATCACTCAGTCAATGCTCTATTAATATATGGGCCTACTATCATTCCCAATTTGCTCTAAGCCTTTCATGTTTGACATCATGTGCATTATTCTAGCCCTAGGCATGCCTAAACATTATTTGTTGGACAGGAACAAACACAAGCGTGCATGAACTACAAAGCCAGGAGGAACATCGCACCTTGCCTGTCTTGTGATGCGTAAACATAATTGGTCAAAGTATTGACTTGTTGGTGCTTAAATGTATGTCACGAGGTGTTCGTATCTCTCTTTCCAGTAATTTTTAATTAATCCCCTTGCACTGTAAGCCCTAGTAGTAGGTGAGGGCCATCATATCTGCACTACATCCTAGCATATTTATTCTACCATAGTTCTAAAATACAAGGCAAAAACTACCATGATTGTTAGCCTAGTAATACTTCATTCAGCCTAGGGCTAGCCTCAGTTCCTGTCAGTACGTTCCCACAAAAAAATCGTGGTTGTCTCGCATTGGAACATCTTACGGATGAAGCAACCTGACTACCATACAGCATGTCACTTTTCATGTGGGCGAATTTGCACATCTAGGAGAACCACCTTACGGAAAATGAGCTGCAAGCACAGATGCTGTGGCTTTATGCTGCGCACTTCGGTTATGTTGTCAGTTTATGGTTGCATGGCATGCTGGCACAATTCTTTGCGAGTTCATTGTTTTTTAAGTCTCAGTTTCTTACCTACAAACTACAGTGTTCGTCATAATACCTTGAACATGACAACACGCTTGCGTATCGTCGCGTGAACTGCGCTTACATGCATCCAATGCGCATTATCTTGGCAGGAACGCGGGCGTACAAAGTTACATGTCTCAGGTGATTTTTGACAAAAACTATAGCCATGATTAACATGCTATAGTATATGATGCTTAAGGTCTGTTCATACTTCCTGCATTGCAGTGCAGTGCTTGCAATGACCTACCAAAATCGTTACTACAATCACTTGCAGTATTGCAACGGCAATACAGTACCACAACGAAGTTTAAAATTTTTTTAACTGTCGATGCAGCAAGATGCGAGTCTGTGTGCGTAGCCAATTTTCCTGCAATCCTTCGCAAGTTTACTGCACCGTACTGCAACCTGTGACCAGCAGTGACCTGGGGAGGAAATCGTTAGGAGTGCAGCGTAGTGCCGTGAACATTGCAGTAAATTACTGCACAGGCAGATGCACCAGTGCAGTGGAAGTACCTTTAGGCCTTATGCTAGCCTCAGACTCAGTCTAGGCCTGCATGGTGGTGAGGCTAAAGCAATCTTTAGATGCTTGAATGTTTGACCAACTGTGTCCCACTTCAAAATATACTCCCCACAAACAACATGACAAACTCACTACACAGTCACAGTCATAGACTTGTGATGGAATTCCGTCTGTGCATTGCATTAGGCTACTGAGTGTGGCCATGTTCTGCACAGTAATCAAAATGTGGCAATGGTGCAATTGGCGGGCAACAAAAATTTAGCAAATTACAATGTAATAACTTCAACTTTAAGCATACTACGAATATCTTAGATATATTCTTAAGTAATTTATAATAGCTTACCTTGTAGTGAATGCCATTATTGGTGGAAATCACAGAATAATTGTGTGAAAGTGACTGACTGCCCCGCTGACTGCATGCATTGCTGTCTTTATGGAATCAGCATGCAACTGATGCACCTGTTTGGCGCTCATTTTTGTTGATTCCCATTTCCATTTAGAAAAGTTACTTCTAATACTGACCCAGCTATGGAAAAAGCCACAAAGCCATTGCGTACCATAATAAATAAATAAATCAGCATAAAATTAGAATAGATAAATTAAATAAATAATATAAATATAATAAGTAATAAAAAATAAAATATATTAGATAAATAAAAAACTTTAGGTCTATTTATTTATTTTTTTAATTTTCTAAATTTGTTTTTATTTTTATTTTTTTAGTTATTAAGTTATTTAGTTAATTAGTTAGCTAGTTATTTAGTTTTAGTTATTTAGTTAATTAGTTAATTGGTCATTTATATTTTTATTTATTAGTTATCACAAAATGATATGTAATAAAAAAATAAGAAAAACATTTAAACAACTTAAAACAAAAATTTATATACAAAAGACTCCATGGACTAGCCATACTGACTAGTTTTAAGCTAGTCAAGCGTGTGCCCGACTAGTTTTGGTGTACAGTGATTGAACCAGAACTTTATGTTTAAATTATGCAAATTAGCTTCTTGAAGGTCCTATAGGTCGATTGCTTAATAGCCAGTGTCCCAAATTATAATTCCACTTTGTTGCATTTAAAGCAGCAAATAGGTACTAAATTAGCTTTTTTGCACTCAAGAAGCTTATCTTGGTGATGAACCGGAACCACACATTGAAGTTCATTACTATAGGCCATACAGAACCTCCAGATATGGCTATATTTTCAAATATGTAACCAATTTGTTCAGTGTGAATTATGCAAATTAGCTACCAAGTTAGCAATATTTATGTGCACTTAAAATAGGTCGTGAAGACCTCTAAGCCCTATTCCCACCAATCAAGTCACGATATAGCCCACAACAGAACTCCAGATATGGCTGTAGATTTCAGTTATTTAACCAATTTTGTTGTATAATATTATGCAAATTAGCTACTTGATTAGCATTATTGCACAGAATGATATCCTGGAATACCCTCTAGCCCTAACCCTCACCAAAGTTTATCTATTACTATAGACATTATGGAACTGCCTTTGAGTATGCTCCTGTACTTTTCATTTCACATTTCCAGCGGTAAAACTAATGAGGCAGAATGCACCAAACATTAGAGGTCCTTCTTAACACGGGATTAGTTTCTTTTTGAATACAAGCCAAATGGGATCCTAACAAAACTGGTGGTCCAATATACACATGTGGCAGTCCAGTATGCACATGTGAGTTTACTTGTGGTAATCCCTGTTACCTATATCATTACCTAAAAGTAAAAGATCAAATTTCTCAATTAAGAACACAGTTTGCATGTTGAATCAAAGCAATAACAGTTAGATATTTTGCAGTAAATTTAAACTCTACAATGACTAAAGAAACACCTATCATTGTACTGGTATTTTCAAAGAGCAAGATGAAAGATGTAACAATTTTTTATCATCTTTTGTATTTAAGTTGATGTGCATTTTCTGCAATGTACTTTTGTACAGAGTGGTCCAAAAAAAAGTTTACACTTTTTCGTCTGCAAATTTCTCAAAAGTGGGTAGACATATCAAAATAGTTTGAAGGTATTTATTAACTACAATATCTTGTTGGGACCTGGTGAAAACGGCGTTGAAAACAAAGCTGAAATGACAAAATGGCCGCCATCTAGAGAAAAAAGGTCAAAAACCACTTTGCACACACGCATAGTCTATGGCACTCTGTTGGCAGTCATGAATTATATCCAAGATTGATACACACATTGAACAATGCACCCCGTCAATGGACTTGGTATTTAATAATAACCACAAAGATAAGAATTAAGACACCCACAAAATTTTCAAGTTTCTCTTATAAATTTAAAAATAAAAAGGCTGCAATATTTCTTCTTTATGATCTTGTCCCAAACCTTCTTTATGATCTTGTCCCAAACCATGCAAACTTCGAAAATGTACAAGCAGAGTCTCGGTCAGTCATGGCAAGAAAAACATGCATGTATCTTTCAATTTAAAATCTTCCCCCGATTGAAACAACTTAATTATTATGTAAATAGGCATTTCAAGTTCAGTTTCACGATTGAGGTATTCTCTCATTCATGTTCAAACGGTAAACACTTCACAAAAACTCGAAGGGTGGTCAGGAGTTTGTTAAGTGAGTTGGCCTCCAGTTCACGCAATGGTATTGATTTCTGTTAACCATAATGGTTGTCCCATAGACTTTACGTGGTTGCAAGGGGTTTTGGTCATTTTTCGCTATTGCGCCATTTTGTTATTTGAGCTTTGTATTGAACGCCGTTTTCACTAGGTTATAACAAGATATTGTTATTTAATAAATCTTCAAAATAATTGTGAATGTGCACCCCACTTTGAGAGATTTGCAGTATTAAAAGTGTAAACTTTTTTTGAGACCACACTGTACTGTATTTCATAAAGTTCTGCAGTTCTGGAAGCAATGAAATTAACAGGTTCAATGAAATGTTGTGTTATTGAGAGCATCCCCGGCCTTAAACTGAACAAAAGTAGCCACTAGCACGATAGTCCAATCAGCTTATAGTCTTGCAGTTACACTGCATCCATGACATCTGTCTTCCTCCAAAAACTTTGCAGAGAAGTACACTCTACTTAGGTTTAAGGTGTCAGAACATGTGAGGATGTGGCCTCAGGGCCAAAACAATCTATTGAGTTAAACTCTACAGTAAGTAACTGACCTGGCACACACACATGTAGCAGCCAGAACACCAACAGATCACCTAGTTTTCATTTAGTGAAAGACAATTTATCCAATTCTCTAGGTATGAAAGACATGCTCCTCAATTGTACAGCTGGTCCCGTCATCTGTGGACTGGGCTTATGGAAGCAATAACTTTGCTGCATTTGGCATTGCTGGGTGTACAAAGCAAAACTTTCCCTTTGATTCTGTCCACACATTGGTTATGCTTTCAACACGATTGACCTAGTGTAGTAGTACTATATATCACCACAGGGGTGCCCGACTGTGAGGATTTCTCTGTATTTTTCTTGTTTAACATCTTCCCTAGAAATAATGGAACAAGAGACCAGTGTAGTATCTAAGCAAAGGGACCAGTTAACATCTACGTCACTCCTTTGTGCTGCGAATCGTTATGCCCATAGTATTAAACTTCTAACAGCTACAATTGTCCAGTGTGTAACCGTCAGGCCGCCCTATTTCAGATTTACCAGGCCCTAACATGTTTACAAAACATTCCGGTTAAATGAGTCTATACTGCTGTACCTTACATTTCTCACTGGGAAACTAGATCCAAGGAATTAAGTATGGAAGAATTCTAACTTTTTCAGCACGTGGGACCGGCTTCCGTCCTCCTCCTCCTTTTGGACGTTGAACCTTAATTCCGTCCCTCCTTAAGGTTGCTACTGCAGCAATGGTACCATGAAGTGACTCTGGAAACTGTAACATATTCATGATCCAACATAGCAAACACCCATTTCTCATACATCTAATTGCAGGGTACTATTAAAAACCCCTAATAATTACTGCAAAATACTTCCAGTGCTACTGTTGCAGTTGTCTCTAGCATGTTTTGCCTATCTAAAACATAGAAAGTGACCTTGAAGCAGTTCAGTAGAATTGTAATATTGGTTCCTGCGCCCGTGATTGTACATCGGAAGAAGTATTTTGTAGTGTTCAGAAATTCGCAAAAAAGGGGGTAGCCAGGACATAGCCAAAGATAGATGCCCACACACATGTATACTAAGATTCATATTGTTAGCATATTAGAGCGGTGAGGAGTAGGTATTATACCAACTATGAATAAAAAAAAAAAAAAAATTTGCGTGCTCTGGAATAATTGTAGTGAGGGCCCACACCTGTACTAAACTTTTAATGATGACATGGTAGCAATACAAAGAGGGTCTTGGGATGCCCCATGTGGAAAACTACCGCTCTTTAGCCTCTGCTAGAGGTCAACCGCTATTCTCGCACTCATTATTATCAAACCAGGCATGCTAACATTCCTCATATTAAAATGTTTACACGTCCTGGCAATCACACAATAAGATGCAAGGTCCCGTGCTTTGGGTACTAACTTACCATCACATTAAAACTGCCCCATCACTCTTTTTTCAAACCAAAATGAAAAACAGCTTATCAGTTCTATAGTGCGTGTTATCCATCTTAATTTTTTATTGATAGTCCCATTATCGATTTTTTTATCCAATAGTCGGAATTGTGTTTAATTGTTATTTTGTGAACGGCCTGTTCCGTATTTGTTGTTTTTGTGTACTTCTGTTGCCTGTTCTTGAATTTCACGTTACATAGATTTTTGTATATGTGATCTTGGAGAGGCCACTGCACCCCCGCCCTGCGTTGAGCAGTGACCTCGTTCACCACGGTACAGCAATGGTTATCTCATAAAATATTATGTTACCAAGATACCATAGCCTCCGAACCCCCCTTTTTATAGGCATTATCTCTTTTTTGACTAATGTTTCAATTATTTTCCTGATTTTTGTATTTTGGGTACTGTCAGTTAAATCTTATTTTTTTGCCAGGAAATCTTCTGTGCAAGGTACTGTGCCTATTCCCTTCATTTAACTGTCTCAATGCATTGATTTATTTTAAAGTAACGTGTGTCTATAATATATTTTCCTCATACTTCAATTATCATTGTACATATATGTGACCCACATTACCAACCCAGCAACAGTCGCAGTGCAGCCCCCCTGTTTTGCAATACGGTTGTTGTGATACCAGTCAATCCATAAGAAATCAATCAGTTTTAAGACCCCTGTTTTGTTATGCCTCCATGTAAATTCACCCACCAAAGCAGCAACAACTGTCGACACAGCCTGCCACTGTTAGCATTCTCAGTCTTTTGTTGACTTCAAGTAAAGAATACTACGAGATTGCAAAAGCAGGTCGTGATACCGCAGTTTTGGCTTGGCTAGTGTGATTAGTCTCCTAAATGCAACTAAAGTTCTACTTGCTTTTATTGTTAAAGATGAAGTAGGGATTTAGATATTTCGGACTGAAAACATCAAATGAAGAATAAGTCACTGCAACTTGTTGCTGGGTTTGTATGGTGGTCACATATATATCCTTATTATTCTTATCGTACTATTTTTGCGGTATCTTTGTGAATGAACAAAAAATTAAATATTGATTGATTGACTTATCAAACATCTTACAGATTTGCATTCCCCCTTGAGATAGCTATGATATGTAACTGAGTAACCCAATGTAAAAACTACTTTTCAAACAGTTTTTTGTTACGTCTCATAACAGGGTAAGGACAACGGTCTTTAAACGCTGTGCTTAACTGTACTAACACACCTAACAACAAAATACTCTAAGTAGAGGTGGGTATAGAGGGTCATATTTAAGATATTCCAACACCCGATAAATTGATGACTTTAATGACACTGATCCCATTTTTTGAAGAAAAATGGAAAATGCAAAACCAGGATGGCCCGCATAAAAATCCAATGGTTGCCAAATGTCAAAATTCATTTTTTGACCTCCACGCAATTATTTTTTGTTCATTATACTTAATGTTGGGTGGCAATACCCTGTTTCGGGTACTTAAGGAATCATTCTCACTTTCGTCGAACCATGACATTTTGTTTTCGTGATATTGCATGTTCCTCTCAGTTGGGCTGTGAGGACATTTCCATGAGAAATGTTGATTTTGACATTCCAAAATTGAAAAGGGTTTATTCTTAGCATTCCTGAAAATTTGACTTGGATGGCTGTGTTGATGCAGTTTTGAATCTGCAAGCTTTTTAATGAATAAAACTGCACTTCCCTTGAATCCGCACTACATGAAAAGTTTGTGACCCCTGTACATGCCATGGAGTATTTTCTTATTTTTAAACTGCTGCCATAGAAAAATGGAGTGTTCTAAAAGCTGTAATCTGGCAAAGATGAACTCACATTATGTATTTGGGTACGGGGGCATATTGCAGAATCAAGTTTGAAAAAATGCAATTTAAATGAGTCCAAACAGCCTAGAGTCGTGGTCTTTGGTTTTTATTTAAGGACTTTTCCCATGACCGCAAATAATTTGGGAAATCATCTCAAAAGCCCCGAATGGTGTGTTGAAAACTTGCCCCATTATAGAAAGAGTACTAATAATGTAGTATAATAATAGTAGTAGTAATGTGTATCTTTTTTTTTTTTCAAAATGCTCAATTCACAGACACTTTGTGAATTGAACAAAAAATATAAAAATTGGTAAAAAAACACTACAAAATCATTAATTTGAAAGAAACCTTTCATTCAAGTTTCATGGGAATCCGGATTGGCCTGGTAAAAACCTGGGTGGTTTAAACCGCCCGTTTTAAACCGGTATAAACCGGTTTAAACCGAAAGCCGCCTATTTTGGCAAAAACTGCAACTGGCAAAAAACTTCAATTTTGGTTTCCCAGGAAATGCTTTTGAAATTTTTCAAAAATTGTTAATTGTTTGGTTTTTAAATATTAAATCTGTTAGAAGTCAAAATAAAAAAATTACATACATAAGTGTTTGAAAAGTACGGAAAGCAACAACTTCCTGGGGCTTTTTGTTTTGGCCTGCCTAGAAAGGCAAGAAGACAACATAGGGACACTTTTGTCCACTGTTGTTGTCTTTTGTGGTTGAGTCTGTTGTTGTTGTTGAGTCTGTTGTTGTGATGGTCTGGTTGTGAAAAGGGGTTACCATTTGCCTGTAATAATCCTCATACTTTGATGGATTTTAAAACCAAACTTGAATCATAGTGCAACATGGGAATCCCGACATTTGTTGATAAGGTTCACAGGTCGCATACCAAGGTCAAAGGTCGGTTAGTCAAGTTGTAAATAGGCTGAAAATGCAAATTGACCTCATTGAAAAAGTTTAAGTTCAATTGTGAAGCCAACTTGAATCATAGGTTGCCATGGTCATCCCTCATTTTAGTTGATGAGGTCACAAAGGTCACATATCAAGGTCAAAAGGTTCATGTAGGCCTATCATTCACTAACTACTGCGATGGCAGGCGACCCAAGCGGTCATGACCGTGTATTTTTCTTATTATACATATATACAGTTTGGATCTAGAACCATACTGGGGGGTTACTCATAACCTTAGAGCCTCCGAAAAACAATATGGCAACCTTTCTAGCAAAAACACAATCTAACATTGGAACTTTAATTTTAAGTTGTTTTAACTTTTGCAGAATCTCAAGCCAGGGGCCACAATGGTATTCTCTATTTGTTGAGCCTGGTATATTTTTTTTTTAATGGTCCGATACTCCAAATGATGACACCACTCATGGAATGTATCATATATGTATTGTATTGTTACCAGGAATTCAGTAATTTAGCTACATGATAAAAGTCAAAATTATGGAGTTTAATGGCAGAATAAGTTCCGACTTTATCTTCTGAATCCTTCAAGATTAAGATGTTTTTTACAGAACTTCACATGACTCAAACCTATAACTTGAATGTCATCTGATATGTGACCCCCGTGCCATTTCTTACGGAGAGTGAAAAATTCAATGTGGCGCAGGGACTGCTTCTGTTTATACATGTTATTGGTGAGGAAATGTTACGGCCTGAATAGCCTATTGTGCAATTTCCATACATTAATGAAATTGTATGTATTAAGTGGCAGTGAGTGCAGTTTAATTGAATGGAGTGTCCTCCAAGATAAACCGGTGTGGCATGTGCATTTGAATTCTTCATTTTTGCCCTCGTCCGACTTAATTGAATAGGTCCAAAACTCCGGGGGACGAACGTATTCAACGTGAATCGACTATAGTAGTGTAGGCCCCATCCTCCCTGAAGCACTAGGTGTATTTTTTTTACATCACGCGAGGGGAAAAGGTTATGGTTAAATGTCCATCATCAAAGTTGTCCAAACTCTTGGGTGGATATCCCAACCAATTCAAATTGTATGTTATGATTTAACTTTGGATTTCAAACTTTTCATTTCTTTCTGGTGATATTCCATATAACATGTGTGAACACATCAAGTACAGGAACGAACCCTCACAACAATGTCTATTTTGTACACAATATTGTATATTGACCATATCATCAAAATAGGTATAGGGGGGGCTTAAGTGGCCAAATGCATGTTAACCTACTTCCATTTTATTTTTCTGTTCATTTTTTTTTTCACAATGTTTCTCCTCTTATTGTGTACTCCTGTATTGAACAAATAAAATAATGCAAGGGGCATGTTGACTATCGTAAGTTAAAGAGGACTTAATTTCGAGTATAACATCCCCTACATCTTTTGCATGACAACCTCACTCCACCTCAGACACATTTCTATTTTGGCCAGTTTGCCAGTTTTAAATCAGGTTAAACCGTTTCTGGCAAAACCTGGTTTGCTGGCATGTAAAGCCACCCCTGCATGGAATTGGACCTAAGAAGGTTATTGAAGTTGCCCATTTGATTCACGCCCACAAAAAATCACTTCATACACTTTACAATGTTTGTTTCCATACATAATCATATGGTGCATGGCTTGGGCTGACCGCTACACAATGGTTTAGATTCAGCTTTCCTACTTCAGAAACGTGTAATTAGAACGTGTACCAATTCCTTGTGGTTAGCCTCATACAGATCCCCTTTTCTCATCATCAAAACCTTGAAAGTCGACGACATTTACAGGTCTCCAACTTGCGACCTCATGTATCATTTAACCATAACTTACCTTGCCCAAATGATCTTCTTGAAGCAGGATTTCTTCAACTTCCATTATCCGCCCTCATCATTTCAAACCAGGCATCTGACATTCCTCATATTAAATGTTACCAACTGTCCTGGCAATAACACCATAAGAATTCAACTGGGTCCCCTGCGTTTGGTTCCTTACCATCTTACCATCCATTTAAAAACTGCCCCATCACTTCATTTCTTTCAAACAAAAATGAAAAAAACATCTTATCAGTTCCGATAGTTCTGTTTATCCATTCTTAAATTTTTTTTTTAATATTCTGATCTATTTTTTTTTAATCCACTAGGTTCGGATTGTGTTTAAATAATTGTTATTTTGTTAACTCGTTCGTATTGTTGTTTTTTGTGTACTTTGTGCCCGGTTCTTGAATCACTGTTACATAGTTTTGTATATGTAATCTTGAAGAGGACCACTGCACCCACGCCTTGCGTTTAGCAGTGCCCTCGTTCACCACTGGTACAGCAATGTTATCTCATAAAATAAGTAGTGGGTATGTTACTGCAATATACCATACCTGCCAACCCCGCCCCCTTTTTAATAGGCATTATCTCTTTTTGTACTATGTTTTGCAATTATTTTTCCTCAGATGTTTGTATTTTTTTGGTATGTACGTCATTAATCTTATTTTTTTGCCAGGTAAATCCTGTAATGTTGCAGGTCCTGTGCCTTAATTCCCTTCATTTATTGTCTCAATGAATTTATTTATTTAATTTGTTCTTTTGGTTTTTTTTATAATATATTTTCCTCAATATCATTAATTATCATTGTACTATATGTGACCCACCATACAACCCAGCAACAAGTCCGCAGTGACAAGCAAAACCCCTTTTTGCAATAAGGTTGTTGTGAATACCAGTAATCCATAAGACACAATCATTTAAGACCTTTTTTGTTTATGCCTTACATAAGATTTCACCCAACCAAAAAAGCAGGCAGACAACTGTCTACACAAAGCACCATGCCACTGTTAGCATTCCAGGCTTTTGTTGACTTCAAGTAAAGAATACCTACAGAGATGCAAAAGCAGGTGTGATACAGCATTTTGGCTTGGCTAGTGTGATTAGTCTAACCATCAAGCAACTAAAGTTCTACTTGCTTTTTAATTGTTAAAGATGAATGAAACTGTGGATTTGGATATTTCTGGACTGACTCTGATCAAAAAATGAGGATAAGTCCACCTCAGACTTGTTGCTTTGGGTTTGTAATGGTGGGTCGAAATATTATCAACGTTGATGATTATTAAATCGTACTAAGATTTTTGCTGTATCTTGTGATGAACAAAATAAATATTTATTGATTGACTTCTCAACATCTTAACAGTTTTAGAAATTCCCTTGGAGATAGCTAGTATGTAATGACGTATACCCCAATGGTAAAAACTACATTTTTCAATACGTTTTGTTACGTCTCATACATTGTAATAATGGACCCCTGGTCTAATAAACCTGTTGCTTAACTGTACTACACACCTACAAAACAAAATACTCTATAAGTAGATGGGTTGGGCTTAGAGGGTCATAGTTTAAGATAATTTTTCACACCCAGGATACATTGAGGGTGACTTTAATGACACTGATCGCATTTTTGAAGAAAAAAATGAAAAAGTGCAAAAACCCAGGATTCCGCCCCGCATAAAAATCCAAAATGGTTGCCAAATTGTCAAAAATTCATTTTTTTGACCATAACTCAATATTTTTTTGTTCAATATTTTACTTCAGTTGGTGAGCAATACCCATGTTTTCGGGTCTTAGGAATCATTCTGAGCAACTTTCGTTCGTCTTACCTTACATTTTGTTTTCGTGATATTGCAGTTTCCAGCTCAAATTTTGGCTGTGAGGACATTTCTCCCCATGAGAATGTTGATTTTTGACATGTCCAAAAATGAAAAGGGTTTTATTCCTAGCACTTCGGCTGTAAGGGGAAGTTTGAGCTGGTGGATTGCTGTTTTGCAGTTTTGAAATGCAAGCTTTTTTAAAGGAATAAAAATCACTCCATTGAAATCGCACACATGAAAAGTTTTGTTACCCCTGTACAATTTCAAATGGGAAGTATTTTTCATTGATGTTTAAACTGCTGCCATAGAAATTGAAAGTGTTAAAATGCTTTAATCCCTTGAGGAAATGATGAATCAACAATTATGATGTTGGACCACCTCTTAAAATTTAAAACTTTTCACAGGATGCAGACGACGGTGGTCAAGAGCGTTTGAACGCTGGGAACCAACCGTTGGCCGCGAACGAGGGTACACAGTTAAGAGATACAGATGATCGAAAACAGTCAAAAAGACATGCTTATAATGGAGTTCGATGTCGAACTCCAACAGTTTTAGAAGGTTAAAATATTGCTCTACAACATTATAACAGAATCAGAATTATGGGTTCGAAAATCGTGTTTACGTGTAAACCAATGGCGAATTCAAAAAATGATTCTATCGTGTCCTACCCCCTTGACAGGATGCATACATAATGACAAAGCACCCTCGCAGTCCAATTTTGAGCTAAATCTGCAATATCAAGAAAACGAAAAGACATGATGAGATGGAATTTGCAGAGAATGATTCCCTATACCGTATTGTTCCTAATAAACGCCCCGGGGGCGGTGCATTTTTCAAGAGTGGGGGCGTTTATTACAGTCAAAATTTTAAGTCAAAAATCCCCACAAAAATTACCGTACCTAATTTATAAAAGGGTGTTCAGTACACGCGCCTTGGGATTTCAACCCAGGGCTATTATAATTAACATGGGTCCAAGTTTTGATGTGCCGTGAAGCAGAAAGCATTGATGACAACAGCGATTATGATGCGGATTACGACAGTCCCGGCCATTAAATCATGTGATTTAGGTAAGCTTAACTCATTTTCTTGAATTGTTTTATCCAAAAATCGTAGGGGGCGTTTATTAGAGCAGGGGCGTTTATCAGGAACAACACGGTATGCCTAAACATTGGTATTGCCATCAAAATGAAGGTAACTAATAAAATAAAATCTTATTGAGTTATGGTAAAAGATATTTTTTTGAGAATTTGGCGGCCATTTTGGATTTTTTTCAGGGCACCCAGGTTTTGCACTTTTTTCATTTTTTTCTTCAAAAATGGGATCAGCATCATCAAAGTCATTGGAAAATTTCTGCCGTGTGAATAGGATCCCACATTTTCCTGACTCATTGCATCAGTTTTTGAGTTCAGATGGATCAGAAACAGACATATCCGCTAAAGACTAAATTGACACATGCTACAATTCAAACACATTTACATGTCCATTAACAAGTTTCATGTCAACAAAATTGATGAGCATGGCCATTATTCATTGTTCATGTCCAGATGCATCAGATTCCATATCTGTGTCACTTGGTGTACCCTGCACAGTCTGCTGTTCTTTCTTCCTTTCTCTACGACCTCCATCACGGTCTCCTGCCATGGCAAGCCATTTGCCAATATAATTGTCAATGTAGACCCTTTTTAGAGGTGGGGTACGAGCCGCCTCTATTAGCTTGGCTTTGGAAATTGCGTCCAAATTGGTGATTTCTACGTTTAAACATGATTTATTTTGTATAGTCGATGTTCCAAATATTTTTGAAAATATATGTTGAGTTGCTGTTGATTACCCCATTTTCTATAAATTAATTTATATTCAGTCAGCACGGCGGTCACGCGTAAGTTGTCCAGATTGTTGTGCACACACCAGCTCACAACTTGCCGTGACCCCAAGTATGGCGAATAGCGGTGCACAAGTAATCCAAATTTTTATGGTGAAAATGGACATATATGAAATAAATTCAGTGACAAATATTCTTGAAATATATGAAACTAGTAATTTTCCATAATTTTTCAAATTTATATTAAAATTTACTGAAAAACATGGTTTTTTTCGATCGTTTTGTCGACCAATTTTTACTATATTTTTGCGTGCACTAACACCTATAAAATCACCAATTCCACATATTTAAAAATTCACAGCAAGACAGGTTTATGTTTCACCTTTCGTAAAAATGTTTCATTTTAAGTGGAAATTGGATGAGAAAACTAAGACCACGGTGAAATCACGGATAGTGTGTTTTGTTGACACCAAAAACTCAAAATTAAGCTAATCGTTGCTTTAATGGTTTTATTAATGTGCGACTCTAAAGCGTGTGCTGCGTAATGGTAAAATAATGCGCTGCCTACGCACGTAATGCACAACGGCGTGCGCGCCGTTTTGTTCATTTGTTGTTCGTGCACTTAGGGGGAAAGCATGAATACCGTCAAATTTTGGTGAATCTTGCCTACTTTTGAACCGTGGTTTCATGCCAAGAAAAATGGCCCACAAAAAAGAAAATCACATTGATAGAAGCGCCAAGGGTCTATATTTTAAAAAATCCTATGCTCGTAATTCAAAACTTTGTGAGGAAAGTTAAGACCACGGTTAGAAAATAGCTGTCGGAATATTTCTTGAAATACATGGATTTTCATTTAAAACGTTAATTTCATTTTAAATTTTGATTAAATATAATCAAATTTGATATTAGATTATAGCCAACCTTCTACACATTACATATTGGCCTGATTAAATATAATCAAATTTGATATTAGATTATAGCCAACCTTCTACACATTACATATTGGCCATCACTTCTGGTCCAACCAACATGCAGCCGAGTATATTTGGTTCAAAACAATAGGAAAACGACCATTTACGAAAATTTCCGGTAAATGCCGTGTGCATTCGGCAAAATCTTGCACAGATGTGTGATAAGAAAACCGGGGTCAAACGCGTCTAAACGGTGACCTTAGTACTAAGTGTATTGGCAGAAATTTAATCAAGAAGAATTTCTGCACAATTTTTGTCGCGAAATTTAAGGAATATTTTGAAACACTGTAACTTGACTGTAAAACGCCATTTTTTCCCCAGCATCCTCCATAGTAGTCACAATCTGGGATTTCTAGTATGTGTTAGCCTTGTTCAAGGATGTCTGCTAAGAACCAACAAACTTGCTATTTTTTTATTGGCATTTATTCTCAATTATTTTAAACATTGTGTTTGCAGGTTTGAGTGCTTTAGCATTGAAGGGGCTATCCTGTCTAGAGAAAGATTCAATAAAAAAAAATAATTTGGTATACTCCTTGGTGGTCTGTTGTGCACTCTGTATCTAGAGCTATCTAGGAGCCTGCTCGGTTGGATAAAACCACAAATACCTATTGTGGTGAGGTGCAGTGGCTATGCTACTCAGGGCGACAGCCTTGTTCTAATTGCTTTGTGGTTTTAATCTTCTATGTTGACCTTTGACCTACTTGGAAGCAGTGTTCGAATTACAAAAAAAAGCAACTGAAAAAAAGTTACATCCACAAATTAAGTGCTGCATGCACAGTGCATGTTTCAAAACAATTGACAAATACCCTTGGTCAATCGCTTTCTGCGATCTCTATCCACAAGCCCCACTTAATAACTAAAAGTCACTGTCACTGCCCCAAGCAGAATCGGAAAAAAAAATCTGCTTCCATTTCCATAGCAATTGCAAGTCGTGATAATCCACCGTACACTCGGTATTAGAGTTTTATATTGTCATGTAAATTTCTGTTACTTTCTAAGGAAATGAAAGTGTCAACATGCACGTATAGAAGTTTGCGTGCTTCTGATTGTAATTTTATATTACGACTATAGGCATGTTGGAGCAGGAGCACAATCGAGATCCAGTTCCCCAGGGATATGACGTCATGGGGTTGGGTAATTATCAATTGCGTTACCCCTCCGGGCTATGGAGATGCAGGGTCACCTCTTCTAGATCAGAAATGTCAGAAGAGGCATGTTTTTCTTGATGGTTTTCTGTTCTACGTGATGGCAATTTTTGTGGCGACGACTCGATATCTCAGACACATCAGATACTTGTGGTCTTCTGGAATTTTTAGTGCGGCTCCTCTTTTCCTTTTTCTTGGTCTTTGATGTGGTGACTCCTCTACTTGAGACACACAAGACTTTTGTAGTCTTTGCTTACTCAGCATGCTTTGTGGTGACAACTGTTTTTGAGCGAAATCTTCTTGATCAGACATCAGCCCTGTGGCATCATTTTCTGCTTTTGTTGTTTTTCTTGGTGGCAATTCTTGTGATGACTCCTCATGTATATTCAACACATCACACTCTTGTAGCCTCCCTTGCTTAAATTCTGCAGATGACGAAAATGGCTTTTAACACAAGAACACACACTCTGTATGCATGTTTCTCACGCTATGCACATTGTTTGACCAGTCTATAACCTTTGGTATTACAGTGTACAGATCCAGATATGAAGAAAAGAGCTATAGACTTTTATGAGTTATGTGATTTAGAATGGAGCCAGAATGTGTCGAGTGCAGCCTTGACAACACTAGAACAACGGAAATGGCACAGTCCTGTGTGTCGATATGACATGGCTCCTGGTCTAAGGGAAAACCTGTGAACCAGAGTACCCTGGGTCTTAGTTCCGTTTCCCTGCCGGTACACAAGAATGTCGCTCTTTGCATTTTGGCACTAGCTGAAAGGAGTATATAGCAATCATCTCAAAACTTCTAACTTTGGGAATGGATAAGCATTATTTTATCTTCCTCATCCATCACTCTTATTAAAAACATGAGTTCAGACAGTAACCACATGTCACACTAAGATAATTATGGAAAATATGTAACTACAATTTGTAATGCCCTAATAAATTGTTCTTCAGGTAAATGGTACAGTTTGTACAAACCAACAAAAATTATGTGATCAAGGTATGATGTTCCGGCCCATTGGATTTTTACATTTGAACTTCAATAGAAGTTATTTGCTACTTTATGTATCATCTGAAAGCCAATATTTTGCTTTCCAGTGCTTACGTATCATAATTTATCTTGAAAACCCAATTGGGTTCAGGTTACCAAAATATATTTCTCTGATAAACCATCAATAAGGCCAAAAAAGAAAAACGTTTGATTGGCGTAACCCAACCGACCCTATTTTTACCATTGACCCTACATTTTTTTGAGGGAAAAAAAAGCCTGTTATCGCACTCAGCACTGCCACATCTCGGGGCAGGTGACCATCTGGCATCTCTGGTGATGCTCCAACATGTGTGTTGTGCCATTTTTTATGTCGGTATGGTATATATGCCTGCAGGTATAGGAAATATTAGACAGTTTATACCTGACTGACCAACCCTAATTGTTTTCCTATGTAACGCCAATCAAACAATTTCCTTTTTTAGGCTTAATTATTGAACCAGTTTTCTATGATTAACTGCAGTAATTGAAAAAAATGATTTCCGTTGCAATATGTGTCAAATTGCGGCAAAAAATGCACTTTCTGGTGTTACCTGTCACTGTTTATCAGCTGCTATATAGTTCTGGAAAATGGCCTTGATTTCAATTTGTATTTTTACCTTTTTCAAATATCAATAAAACAGAAAAGACAGATTTAAAAGCTTTCTGTCAAATTACTTCAGGCCCTTCAAATGCAGGTGAGGTACACAAGTTCATATCATAGGTTCATACTTGAAATTACTTTTGTTATTAGTGGGCATCATCTTTTTCAGGAATACACTTGTTTTGTTTTATTTTGTTGTGAACCCGAAATTTTATCTTATCCCAAGGGATATCACTAAGTATTGGCACCATCTCTTGCAATGTGATGACCTCATGCTTTCGAGGTACAGTATGTCTCCCGACATGTTTTGCAAAGTGTTTGTCAACTGCATCCTGCTGCTTGCGGCTCCACTTAATTTTCTTGCGCATGCCTGTATGAAAAATAAAATTATAAAATGAAAACACCTAATTTCTTGTTTTTCCCCCTTCTGTTTTGTATACATTTCTTGTTGTGTTGCCCTCCTGTACGTGCTAATTCGACCATAAAAGACAAGAAAATTGGCCATGGTATTTTCAGAACTGTACAGGTGGAGCCACATTTGTGGCCAAGCTGTTTCCTGGGAATAAGGGTAATGCATGCATACCATCAACTTGGGAAACATTGTACCAGAGATGTCTGAAATCTAGAAATTTCTGTTATCAATAAGGGTAGAATTTTCAGAAGTACATACTTTTAAGAGGTGGGCTATAGAGGGTCATATTTGGGTCATAGTTTCAGATCACTTCAAACACAGGCTAGAATGATGACTTTAATTATGCTTATCCCATTTTCGAAGAAAAAAAATTAAAATGTGCAAAAACCAGGGTTTGCCCCAACGAAAAATCCAAAATGGCCGCCAAATTGGCCAAAAATCATATTTTGACCATAACTTGATAAGCGTTTGGTTATATCACCTTCATTTTTGTGGCAATACCCATGTTTTGCTTACAAGGAAATATTTCTATGCAATTTCTATCTCACACGACTTTTCGTTTTCTCGATATGGCAGTTTTAGCCTAAAATTGCACTGTGAGGGCGCTTTCCCAAAAAGTACATATCATAATCAAAAGTTTTAAACTTTAAACTGGCCTGGGACATCATCGAAATGGTGATTCCTCATTTTATGACTGAAGATTTAGAGCTGGTAACACTACCCATTTTCCTGTGGCATCAATTTAAAAATTTGATAAAAAAACACTCTCATGGAATACACAGGGGTCAACAAACTTTTCTTACGTGTGGGTTTCAATGGAGGGCATTTTTTTGACATTAAATAGCTTACAGTTGCAAAACCGCAAAATCCACGGAAGTCAAACTTTCAGCAAGTGTTCAAAATAAAAACTTTTTGAATGTTTACAATCACCATTATCAATAGGATGCGCATTTCAATTTATGGCCGCGAGAGCGACATAGAGCCATTTTAAGCAAAAACAGCATTTTCAAGAAAACGAAAGGCTATGGTGAGATGAAGTTGCATAGCATGATTCCTAATGACCCCAAAAACAGGGTATTGCACCAAATAAGGCAAATTGAACAAAAAATAATGATTATGGTCAAAAATCAAATTTTTGACAATTTGGCGGCCATTTTGAATTTTTCGTTGGGGCACCCTGGTTTTCACACTTTTTAAATTGTTTTCTTCGAAAGTCAGACCAGGGTGATTAAAGTCATCAAACGAGCCTGTGTTCGAAGTGATCTGAAACATACAGTTCTTGGTCAAAATTGCTAGTTTAAGTTTACTTTTATGGCAGGGAAATGAGGGAAAGCATGCCGTTATCTAATTTAAGGGTATTTGACTTGAAAACCCTTTCATATTTTGAGCCCAAGTGTCACAGATCAGTTGAAGTGTTAATCAAGCATGACAAGACTCAATGATTATTGTCAGTGTGATGTGTACTCACAAAATGGGCCTGTTTTTCAAAAAGTGAAAATCAAATATCCTCCACAATGTCATTAGTTCCTTCTAAAAACATTTTGCATTAAAACAAGTCACAGTTGGTACCGTCACTTGAACTGAAAGGCATATACCACAAAATTTTCTGGAAATTTCCATTTGGTCAAAAAGATGTCTTCACTGATTTTCAAGAAGAAAAGACTAAAAAATTGCAAAATTGACATTTTTAGCAACTGATCCAGTTTTTCATCAATTTCTGAAGAGGACACCTCCAAGGGGCGAAGTGAAACTTTGATACATTTAAAAACCCCTGGAAAAACAGTTTGGATTGAGATCATACTAGGTCACAATTGAATTCTTAAACGAAGGTGGTGCACTTGCGAACTGAAGGAGCAACGTTTCAGCTGAAATATGGCAACGGGTAAGTTGTTTGAATCCCGATCAAGAAATAGAAAATCATTGATTTGAATCAATTAGACCGCTTTCAGCTTGATTAGTTTTTTACAGGGTATCTTACCACATCCATATGGATCAGATTTATGGTAAAAAGAGAAATTTCACAAAAATGAGGGCCTTCCTGTCAGAAGATCTTGTCGTATGCCTTTAATGCAATATTACGTAACCCAGAGATGAAATACTAAAAAAAAGATATATGGCAACTTTGGAAATTCAGTTTCTTTAACATTGAATAAGATAAAAGATTTCTACTAATTTTACCAATCACAAGAGAAATGAATGAGCATATTACCTTTCTGTGATTTTTGGGCAGATTTTGGAAGCAACGTTTAGCATTAGTGTTCTTTTCTGCATCAGGGTTTGGTTCTGCATCAGGGTTCGGTTCTGCATCAGGGTTCGGTTTTACATCAGGGTTCGGTTCTACATCAGGGTTGGGTTCTACATCAGGGATTCTTCTCCATCAGGGTTGGTTCTGCATCAGAGGTTGGTTCTACATCAGGGTTCTCATCTTCTAAACATGGTTCTACAGCATTGACAACACCAAAAAATAAATAAAAATACTTGTAAATGTGTTGATTTATTTATTACTGTTTAATGACACACCAACGCCTTTTTGCGTTATATGGTGTCAAGGAAGAATGCCCAGTTTTAGAACCCGGCAGGAGGAAATGGGAGAGCCCTGAGAAAACCTATGAGGATGAGTATGGACTGGAAACCAAATACACATAAAGCCTGGGCACTGCCGGGGCTTGTTACAGAGTTACAAAGCGAAGAAAGTACCGCTGCGCTAACCCGTCCCCCAATCATGAATTTATTCATTATTCAATGTAAAATAAGCTTGTGTAATCGGTAGCACTAATCAGTAATGTTTACAAGTTTTACCAATACCAAATCATAACTAGTTAGTCAAATAATCGGCCGATTCAGAACTATGCAGATCATAATTGGTACGTCTCTAGTGTGTACCAATTGACACACATGCACACACAAAGGATGCAGACATAAGGTCTTTTTGCTAATGCAAATGGCCTTAAAAAGACCAAAAAGAAACATTTTTAACAACAAATAACTGGAGTAGACATAAAAGCAAAATATTGGTTTTTATATGACAAACATTGAACTGATTGTGCTGAATTTTTCATGTTTATACCATCTGAGTGAGCACATATAATACACCCCATACCCACATTGGCATTCAAAGTGAGGACCTGTGTATAAAATGTGTATGGTGTGTTTGTCTCGGCATTCAAAGTGAGGACAAAAACAAGTAAATTCACATTCAAAGTGAGGACATTTTTTCAAAGTGAGGAATCTACAATTAGCACATACAGAGTGAGGATTGGGGTTATACCCCCCATACCCTCTATGCTGCAGCCTAAAGCTATTTACAAAGCAAGGACCGGAAATTTGACCTCACTATGCCGAAATGTCCTCACTTTCAATGTTTTGTGCTTACACTTTTCCTCACTTTGAATGCCAAAACAAACTCACCAAAGGTTTATATGATCACAAAATTCCCATTTGAAATATTTTGTGCGTAAGGCAGACAATAACTCATACAATGCCCTAGTGACTAAAATCTTTTCAATTATGCAAATTAAACTAACTTACCATCCAGGTCCACATTGATGTCATCCAGTGATTGTCCTGCAAATTTGGCTAGAGTACCCTTCTCCATCAACAGAAGAATTTTTGAGATCTTGGCAACTTGTAGGGTATTCTCAGGAAGCCTGTAGAAGTTACGGTGAACATCTAAATTATGCCCCATGAACTCGGCTAGCAGATCCAACTCATGGTTATGCAAAGAAAGAACTTGCGTCATTGTTGCAACATGCTTGCGAAGTTTTGTTGATGTAATATATTCCGGATGTTCTGCCTACTGTTGTCTGCAAACTTCCTTAGACAGTCTGAAGCTCGAAATGGGGCGTTACCTGATGGTCTAGCAAAGAGAAAGTGATTGCTTTCATCTACTCCAGCTGGTCCTCTTTTTAATATCAACAGCTCTATATACTCTATAATTTGCTCTGTAAGCAGAATTGGCACCCTCCTTCCTCTTTTTCCACATATCACTGCATGGTTCAGGCCTGCACACAGTTTCTTTTCCCAGTGAGACAGGCCATCCAACACATCACGATTTCCTTCATTCTTGCGATTCTGGAAGTCAGTTACTTTCATACGTTCAACTTCCCCCGACCTCCTTCTATTAAACATAACCAATTGACACAGTAAGCCCGAAGCCAGCATGCGGTATGACACTGCAGGATTCTGTGTTTCCTGCTGTATTGCTGAGGCACATTCTTTGATCTTTGTGGACACATACTGATGGACTTTCTGCACATCACAAGACAATGGAAGAACAGAAGGACTGTGCCATTTCCGTTGTTCTAGTGTTGTCAAGGCTGCACTCGACACATTCTGGCTCCATTCTAAATCACATAACTCATAAAAGTCTATAGCTCTTTTCTTCATATCTGGATCTGTACACTGTAATGCCTTGCTCTTTAAAATCTTGGCACAACGCTTCAAGCAATGCCCTAGTTTGAGGGCAAGTGAGTGCGTTTTGTATCGCCCAGAGTTTTCATCATATCCAGTTATGTTTTTAACTGCTTTTGTGAGGTCTTTGAACTTGCTCCGATATATACAATCTTCTAATGATTTTACAGACGGATCAATTTTCCTCATCTCCTGTGAAAGTTTTGCTGCCTCTCTCATTTTACAACTTAGATATTGGTAGTTCTGTGATGTGAGTTCTATTGAATTGAGAAACTGGGCCTCCAATTCAATGATCATGGTGTCATGCCTGGCTATGAAGGATATTTCACATGGAATCATTGTTGCAAAGACCCTCTCCTTTAGTTTACTGGGTACCGAGTCTGGCAAAGGCAAGAGTGTTTCACACCGCGCTTGAAGTGATTTCCCAACTTTTTTCCTGCCTAGTTGTGTCATGAAACATTTTTTTTTGTGTCGCCACATATCCGTACGCAGGTAGTACCCAAAGCATTCATCACATGGGATGTAGTCACGGGGATTAGAAATATAAGGTGATCTTCTTGCAGGTATAATGTACCCTTTGTTTTGTTTCAGAACTTGCACGTTATGGTCATGATTTCCCTTGTTCCTTATAGAGTCAACTGATTTTTCCTTTCTTTGCTCTTTTTAGGCAAAGAGAAGGCTTGGGCAACCTCAGTCTCGTTTTTGTGCATTGCGTTTAGATGTCTGGGTAGTTTTGCCACTTCTACTGCAAGAATTGAAATTCCTTATTTTGTTCTTGCAGTTCAGGGTGATCTGTCCTTTGGACAACTTCACAATGACTGTGACATCTTCATTACTGTACACATGACTGATTCTCCAGATTACTGATGTACTAGTTGCATGAAATCTGCCATACTCCTTTTTTTACTGGTCACAAAAAGTAAGAACTAATGACTTGGTACCATACAGAAAACCAAGGTAGGCCACAGACAAAGCAAATAGCTCAAGGCTTTGAATTTCTGTAATACAACTCAATTTACTTTACTTTAAAAAAGGCGATTGCATCATGCATCACCATATTGTTTACTGTTGCAGGTCACATTCATTTTTCTATGTGTGTTTTTGACTGAGCAGTTCCCATAATACATATCATTTTTTTTCTGCTCTTTTCATTTCCTTCAAATGCTCTTATCAGCTCCTTGTCAATAATGTTTTGTGGTGGCTCCCATGTGCTGAAGCGTGAGGCCCAGCCTTTCCATTTAATAAGATATTGCAGCTCTTCTTTACTATATCATTTCTGCTTGATGGCGTCTGCAGTATAGATGTGTTTCTTCCACTTCTCGGCTCTCTTCTCTCTTTCTCTCCTTTGCTCTATCCCCCTCTTCAGTATCTTGACTCTCTCCCTCTTCTCTCCCTCTTCTTCCCTCTCTCCCTATTCTTGGATCTCTCCCTCTTTATTCTCATTGACAATGCTGATGACGGTGTGCAGATGCTGCATTTTTTGCTGGCCCAGTCGACGTTGTTGGTGGCATCAGCACTGTTGGTGCATCAGCACTGATGAGGTAGATGGCAGAGGTATACACATAGAGTAGGTGAAGTACATGAAGATGTAGTGATTGAGGTAGGTGGTTGAGGCATTGCTGAGATACATTTATGTGGAACCGCACGGTTGAGCCAGATGCAGAAGTCGATGACAACACAGCTGAGACATTAGTCGGGTGTGGCACAGATGTACATGTAAACTGAGGACAGTGAAGTGTGTGGCAAAGTAGGTGAAGGTGATGATGTGATATTGTTCTTAGCCATCCTCATCCCTGCCAAAGTACTAACATTTGTCTTAGAAACAATCTTTGGAGAGATGATCCAAGATTGGCTGCTGAGACATGCTTCCTGTTGGTTTGGAAGCTGTAGGTTGCTTTCCAGAACATGCAGAAGTTGGCTTGTAATGGGCTTGAAGCTTCTGTGCCACGGGCTTTTGGGGCACTATCAGCTTCATATGGGCCCTTTTGGTAGGTGAAACCTGCACCCTTTCTTCATTGTAGTTGTCCTTCAACAGGTATTCATTTTCTTCCTCACTTACAGTCCTTCAAACTTCTTCAAACCCTCGGGCTGCCTCTGATGTAGCTAGCTGCCCATCTCATATTAAGTAAACTACAGTTCTCACACAAGTTCTGCCCCATAGCAGCCTCAGCTTGTTGAAGATGGTTTCCTTTTTCTTCCGAAGGGTTGCCATTTCGGTGCTCAACAAAGTCAACCTTCTGTTCCCGTGTGTGTGATTTCTATAAAAAAAAGTGAGAAGAGATCAACAAATGTTAAAAATCATGAACTCAAGCTATGCATCGTAAAAAAATTGAAGACTAAAAATATAAAGGAGATCATTTCCAAATTACTTTTTGGACAATGGTGTTGCCCCCAAGAGTAGGGCACTACATTCCTCACAACCACATCTCCGTTTTCATAGAAATTACCTTGTGGCTTAAAATAATGCTTGCGTTTTTTTCTACAAGATGAATTGTAGTTTTGGCCTTTTTAAAAACAATTCAAACATTATTTACCCGAGTCACGAATCATGTATTTATTAAAAGCCACTTGTCAGTCCATTTTTTCCGAAAATCTGAATGCATATTTTGTCTCTAAATGCCATGTTAGTTAGGTCATAATAACACCTTACACAGGGCAGATCCAGGATTTGAACAACGTCAAAATGGGCTGAATTTGCCAGAATTACCAGAGGCACGCGCCCCTCCTAGATCTGCGCCTGTTACAGACGTTCTTGTGAAAAACAGGGGGACCCCCACCCCAACTAAAGCATTTTAAAGCGGTCTTGAAGATTGCTATTGTTACGCTGTTTTGTTGTCACTAATAAAAGTCTGATCCTGACTTTTATAGTAAACAATGCATTAATTAAAATCTAATTTTAAATTATCAGCTGTTAAGGTTAGCACTTACCGGGTATTTACTACAACCATCCAATACAAAAGTGCAAAAACATGGACTTTGATGAAAAAATAGGAGGCGTGATTGTTTACATTTTGAAGAAATTCGCTGATAGTTGCTTTAAGGAACGAATTCAAAGGATGTTTTTTTCTGTATCTTCTTAATTATTGTCCAGCCTATATAAGTATAGGCCCTACATATTTGAGAAGGAAAGACTCAAAGAATCCAAAATATTGAAGTATTAAATGGAGGACAAATAATTTAAGACTCTGGGTATTACCTTTTCTCTCAATGTTACCTCTCTTTATGAACTTAATTTTATTACCTAAATGAATTCAATATTAAGCAGACTCTTAATTGTTGGAAACACAGGAATTTGTCTATCATGGGGAAAGTCACTGTTATTAAATCTTGGCTGTTACCTCAACTTCTTTATTCTTTTTCTGTTCTTTGCATTAATATTCCCAAGACTTTTTTTCAGAATTGAATCCACTTTTTTTAACTTCATTTGGAATGGGGGGAATGATAGGGTCAAAGGGCACAGTCTATGTAATGATTTGAAATGGTGGGTTGAGAATGGTTGATCCCTCTTCATTTTTTCTCAGGCACAAAAATTTATTGGGTTAAAATATTGCTGGACCCAGATTTTATCTTGTTTTTGGAAAAAAATTAGGCTCTCTGTCTTGGAAAAATGCCACCAGGATTGGACAATCTTGCTGAGGTTGCTGCTCCTAAATGTGTTTTTTTTGGGATACCTTCTAATGTTAACTTGTTGAAAACTCTATTAAATATGGTATTTTACAGAGATAAGATTAAGGCGAATTTAGGTTGGTCTGATTTTCATCTTCAAGATCCAATTTTGCGGAATAAAAAGTTGTATGAAACGACGAAATTCTTTTCTATCCGTGTTGGGATGAAAGGGGATGATAATATTTCGGATCTGTTAATGGTTATAAATCTGGTGCAACCCATTTGAAAATGTTGGTAGTTGAAATTTATATTCCCATCACTGATAGGAGGAAATTAACTTTTTGATTAAAAGGTTATTTGTGCTTGATTGGTTTCAGAATCCCAAAAACATTCAGGATAATATTTTGATTTAAAATGGTACATTCTTAATTGATTCAAGTTAAAGTTCCCAAACATGTTCCATTTCCCTTCTTAGAAACCAGGTCAATATTGATGTGAAACAAATGGGTTGATACATTGTACTTGGGATGTCCTGGATGAACTGGATTGGTTTTGTTGTAGTAGACGTCATAGTGCTTAATTTGAAAGTTCACAATGAAACCCAATTACGTCTTTTTATTTAAAATTTTTTATAAATAATGAAATTATAATCATTGCAATTTCTCATAAAAATTGGGAGGGCTGATGATTCCCAATTGGTACTTTTGTAAGGAATTTCCAGAACTATTTTTCATTATTTTGTGATGTGAAAAAGGTCTCCATCTGTGGGATGAAATAAGTTTTTTAATTAATTCTGTTTCTGGGGAGTCTTTATTTTCTCCATTTGAGAAAATGTTTGGCGTTCTGACACTTCAGACATGATAGCTGTATTCTTTTTTTTTCTGTGCATGAAGTTTTACATATCCACAGGTGTAAATGCCAAAGGGAATACCCCAATTTTGCTGCTTTTCTGAATTTGGTCAAAATGAAAAGGAACACGGATACAAAATTGCGGAAAGCAATGGGAAAATTAATTTGCATTTCAAAAAGTGTCCACTTGAATTGATGATTTCTTTGTTTTTACCTGTATGACAAGTTTTGGATTTAGGCAACAATGACTCTTCAAATGTGACGTTGTTGTAGAGTGGTGTGATTTGGATGGATGTCACTAGAGTGTTCCTTGTGGTGTCCAGTTGTGTCGTGTTTTCGGGGTTCTTCTGTCTGTTTGTTTGTTTTTCAAAAAAAAAAAAAAATCCTGTGATAAAATTCCCCAAACCCGTCTTAAATTTTTGCTTTCCATGCTCGGACCCAAATCTCAACGCTGTGTGCTGCCAGGATTGAGTGTCATCCTCGCCTTTTCTGGATTTGGTCTGATCACGTTTCCATTGTCTGTATGCTCTCTGTTGGGATCTGAAGGTGAAACTATTCTTGTTCTTTTCCATTGATATCAAGATGTAATAATGAAGCTTGTGAGTAGAAGGGATTGGTGGACCATTATGTCTGTTTGCTTCAACCACCAAACTAATACAGGTAATAAAATAAAAAAAAAATCCAAATATGTAATTCTTTGAGAAAGAAAATCATGAAAAATGGTGATTTTCCAACTCATGTGTTTTGGTGTCCCTATAAAAAAAAAATAGAAATGGTATATAAACAAGATGCCCTGTTCATTTTTGTATTCCAGAATAATAGTTCTATGGTCGGTATTTCCTGTTTTTTCAATTTGTGCACTATTTTTCATAATTACTTGCCAAAAAGGTAAAAATCTGTGTGCATCAATTTGGAGCCAAGATTGTTCAAAGTTGGAAATAAATCCTGATTTTTAACAAAAAATTAAAAACTAAAAAATACCAACCTAGATTTTGATATGCTCTATACGATGCATTTCATTTCTTACCTGTTGCTGATGTGGGTTTGGAGTAACTGGGAACCAAAAATCACGAATTATCGCCGAAAGTGACAGAAATTCGCCCTTTTGTTCAAATGTTGTCACGTTTCGCTACAAAATAAAGCTTTATTCTGCAACACAAGTGTTTCATCTCTTATTCTTCACACTGCTTCTGCAGCAGGTCAAATTACTTCATCTGGGTTTTTATGATCAAAATCCAACAATATATGAGGCTCAAATCATGAAATTAAAATCCCATTTTGTTTGCAAAAGCAACTCATGTGGGCAGCCATTTTACAATTGGATACAAGTTACCATGGGTATGCATCATTGATTTTTTTGCATCAAGGCGTTCCTGATGCGTTCATTACTTCCAACTTTTTCTCGTGCACGCCGAATAGCACAGATGCATATTGTGGAATACGCGAAATTACCTGCCCTTTGCAGTTCAGCCCATGTGATTTTTTTGTGTCGCCTGCCACATCGGGATCATATAGGGATCACTTTGTCCACTGTAGTCTGCTGTTGTTGATGTCTGTTGTTGTGAAAAAGGGTTGACATTTGCCTGTAATATCCGCATACTAAGATGGATTTAAACCAAACTTGAGTCATAGATGCAACATGGGATCCCTCATTTGCCAATGAGGTCAAAGGTCACATTCCAAGGTCAAAGGTCATGTGAGGTCAAGTTGTAAGATAGGCTGAAAATGTAAAATTGACCTAAATTGAAAAGTTGAAGTTCAATTGGAACCAAACTTGAGTCATAGGTGTAACATTGAATCTCTCATTTGTTGATGCGGTCAAAGGTCACATGCCAAGGTCAAAGGTCATATGAGACCTATCATTACAAACCATGACAGCAGGCGATACTTGCAGTCTGAGGACCGATGTATTTTTTTGGTCAAAAATGCGTAACATAATAAAAGTTACATGAACAAAATATGAGGAAAAATGAATATATATATGGATTCTGTTAAAATATATGGAAAGAAAACAATGCCATTAACTAAAAAAAAAACATTAACTGAAAAAACTCAAAACTGGCCATCTGACTAAATTCTTGCCTTAACACCCACCTTAACTCTGGGTCTGTGTCTTTAATCTGTAAAACAATGGGAGATATACAGGAAAATTGTTCTTTATACAACAAATGTATTCGTAATACTTTATTACTAGTAACAGCAGCTCGGAAACCCTTCCCATCATGCAGAGGGCCATCAGAACCAGCTGATGCATGGAACCTTCATAAGAAATGCATGCAAAACAAAATAACATACTCGAGCCCTAAGAAATTTCAATTCATATTCATGTACAAAGTCCTCAATAAAAGGCACACAAATAGTTTATATCTTTAGCGCTTGATGCTTCAAAGAATATGATGAAAAACATCCAATGGAAAGATATTGAATATCAACCACATTAGCAAATTACTGTGCATGGGTTAGATTGCCACTTTTATGTACAGACTTAGTCATATATTTTTACACTGATGTTATTATAGAAATGAAAGGCAAAACTGGTGCATTATGGGAAGTAGTACATAGACTAGAAGCATTGCATACAAATGCTATCAACTATTGATAGCAAGTAACACACATTAAACTGTTAAAAAGCATTCCATACAAATACCATCTTCTGTAGATAACAAGTAGTATACACATATTAAACTAAAGACATTCCATTCAAATGGTATCTTCTGCAGATAGCAAGTTACACACACAAAACTAAAAACATTGTATACAAATGCTGTCTACTGTAGATAACATCTACTGTAGATATAAAATTTGTATGTAATGATTGGAACCGGGAAATACCTGAAATAGGCTTTTCCATTAGTAGTACAGTCGCAATGGAAAAGCCCTAATTTATGGATACCTGTTCATTTGTGGTGAATTGTTAAAATAGTTCATAGTTCACTCTGCATTAAAGCCAATACAACAACCAAGAAGTATATGGAAATGTATATTGGTAAGAGTGTGGAGTTCTAACTTAAAAACAATGCATTTTTACAAAACAGATGTAAGACCCTGTGTCCTTGTATGTAACCAAATACATGTTATAACATGTATCATGTTGCTACTGAATGAAAATGTACTCTGTATCTTTGCTATAACTGAATACAATTTGTACCCGGGGGCACTTCTATTCAAAGGTGGATATGATGCGTGAACATGGACTTTCAAAAGGCACCCTAACCACGTATTTTCACCGACTAAAAAACAAGCTAAAAATACCCTAAACAAGCATTTTTATCTGTTTTATGATACCCTCAACAAGTACGCAGTGCATTGAATCCTAAATATACCCTTTATTATCTTGCTTTGCTTTACTTCCCAAGTTCTGATTATAATATTTTGGATGATTTTGATCCCTGCTTAATGAGATATAACATGACAATTTCAGGGTTAAGAAAAAAACATACCCTTTTTTCCAATTTTGCTGTTTATGACACCCTAAACAATGTACGCCCGTACATCGCCTGTTGGAAGAAAGACACCCTTTTACGTGTTTTTTCATTTTCCCGGCCTCCTATCCACCTTTGAATACAAGTGGCCCCCCTGGGAATTTGTATGGTACCTGTAAGGCTGTATGTATCCTTGTAACTCATTACAAGATGTACCCTGCAAGATGTACCCTGTTATGTATAGTTTGCACTTTCTATGATGTTTAGTTAGGTGGTAAAATTCAGTGTAAAGTTACCTCTTATCAAATTTGTATTGTTTTGTATGGGACTTAGGGACTACTCGTCTCTTTCCTAAATGATAATCCAAAACAAAAGATCAGAAATCGTGGAAACTGTACATTTCTAGATTGCTCACGCTCATACCAATAATTTGATTATCTTTTATCACATTTGCACTCATATCTCGGTAACTAAACATCACAATTGCCAAATTACATATTTCTGATTCCTTATGATGAGACGAATTATTTGAGATACCTTTCAACTAAATCGAACCACTTTTTTATAACTGATCTCTTTAGATTCAAGATGGCCGCCAAACGAACCTCGTGGGACAATTTTGATTTTGTACAATCAATTCTTTAAGATGTCTTAAAGATCCCAAAATCATGTTAGAATTTAGTTTTAAGGGGGTGCTGGGAACCCATGAATCTGCAAGACTACTGTGCCTTTGTACACTGAATACATATATATCACATATATCCTGCTGTAAAACCATGAAGTTCCCTTAGTATCTAATGCACGGAGTATAGAATTATACATTTTGTCTTTGCTGTAGGTGAATGTTCCTTACCATAACTGATCATGTCTTCCTGTAGTCACCTTTGCACAGTTCGCAATTAGGTTATAGCTTCAAACTGCATGGAATAATCATGGTGTTACATAAGGACTGGCTCAGTGCATTCATTAGGATAATACATGAGACCCGCATGGCCTGTGCAGGCACCCAAGAGCCTGCACAGACCCACTCGGTCAAGTGCAAGGATCCTGAACAAAGGCACTACGCTGTTTCTTCTTCTGTATACCTGTATACGAGGAACAAAATCAAAATTTCTATACTAACATTAATAATAAGTATCCCATTATGTTAGCATTGCACTAGTTTGAAAAAAAATATTTAACAAAAAACCTTCTGCACTATTGTGCTCCATTGAGGTACCTGCATTATCCATTTTCTCTGTCAAGACCTTTGACATACTTATTATTGGATTGTTTGTGTGTTTAACACTTAACTGCAGTGCAAGAAGATTAAGAGTGATATTTTCTTGCAAAGATAAGATTCTCTTAAGCTTTTTCGACACTTTCCTGAAAAAAATCAGTGATCATCTGATATAAAGCATAGAAAGTTACTTCCACTACCAAGTTCAATGCTGATTGTATTAAGTGTTAGAGACTAACACTGACTTGTTGTGTATTCAGAGCTTTGACACTAACAATAGGCTGAATACCATGATATACCGTGTTCAAAAAAAACAATGCAACACTTGTGGCATGCCCATAAAGTTTTGAACAAAAGCATGTACTACTTATTCTTTAGTTGTAAGGTAGATGGGACTGTTAGTTAAATCCACGAAGTCAATAAAGAGAGCAATATTTTTAAAAAATAGACCCCAGAATCAAGTAACCTGCGGACCCATCAAACATTTCATGCAGATTCTTGTGCAAGGTCAATGGTCTATTACAGCACATTGCTTTAACTAAATAAGAGGTAAGTGCACATCCGTATGTAATGACTAAAAAGATACCCAGTACAACTTCAGCCAGTAAAACGATGTACCAGTATCCTTGGCTGTAATGAGTGCAAGATGTAACCCAGTAAAAGATATTATTAAGTAAAAGATTTACTAATAAAAATGTACCCGTAAAATTTACCCTTGCTGTAACTGAATGCAAGATGTACGCATAAAATATGATAGTAAAGATGTTACCGGTAATAGATGCACCCAGATGTACCCTGTGTCCAAATAAAAGCAGGTGTTTTTCTCAGATTATTGTCCTGGATCACATATGGCATGCTTATTCAGTGAAACCGACTGATTACATTGTTTTGTGGAAGATTACTTTTACCTTCCCCGGACATCTACTCTGTTGGGCACAATTTTGCACAATCCTAGCAGTTCACAATGTCCTATCACATCCTCGAAAAGGGTTCTTAATGTTTCTTGACCGGGGGGGGGGGTTCTTAGTGGGAAAGTGGGTGGGGATGTGCGGGGCTGAAAAGGTATCATTTTCAGCCTTTTCGGATAATATCAGTCCCTTTTTCTTGAAAATTGTAGAAGAAAGGGTTGCATTCCTGTGCAAGTATATTTTCCAGTGGTCAAACAGGGATGAAGAATGCATGCAAATTGCAAATGGAAAAATAGAGTGCTGCCAAGAAATGGCCTCAAATATATTTTAACAGTGTAATATGGTGGCTTAGCCCCAAAACATCCTCCACAGCATGTTTTTGCACTTAGTCTGACCTTCAGTCTGTTATTTTGTTTCCCTTTCTTACAAATCCTCCCTGATAGAGAAACTATTCTAACAGATGTCAAATACATAAAGTTTGATGTCAAATATCATTTTGTAAACATGCTTTATATTCAACAAAGCCTGTCTCCACTGAGAGAGCCAATGTTCATCTTCATATCTTTGCTCAAAATGTATATTTTTAATTCATGTCAATGAATTTTGAATTTTTAAAATTTTGCGTCACTGTGCCAAGGAGTGTATAATAGTTCGTGATGTCCATTGGTACTTTAGCCACTGAATTGTACTTTGTTGAGAAATTATAACTTATCTGTGGTCACATTATACCATCGTTTTGATTGTTGTTGTCAGCAATGTAATAAAAGTCTTGAATAAAATCATCTGTCCTGAATGCTTGTGTTTGATTTCACCCATTGTCATTGCATTCATTGTTGACGTCAGATAGATGCCTTTGACATTCCACAGATTTCGTTATATCTTGTTATAACTTACAGAAATCTGCTAATTATACAATATTGACTGTTCATGAGGAAATTGATGCAAAATAACTACCCGAAGTGACTGGAGACTGTGGGCTTACTATTTCCCCAAGACCAACTTGTATATGGAAATAGTATCCCACA
>JAMKCH010018570.1:0-46195 GCA_023653785.1 Ophioderma brevispina
ACACGAATATATTTCCAGAAGAATGCGACCCCAGTTTTTCTTTTTCGCAACTTTTTTTATACCTAAAATGTTTACCAATGTAGTAGGTTGAATCATACCTGAAGTGAATAAGCTGAAAACGCAGTCTTTATGTATAATGATTTAGTATTTTTCTGTCTTGCAGACTGAAAATTCAAGCATGCTTCTCTGCGGGGTTAATTATGACACCGAGCAAGTTCAAAACTTTTAAGTTTTTGATTTTCTTTTCTGCTAGCTTGTTTGTCCAATAAACTTTCGAAACGTTATCGGTATAGGCGTTCTACAACCAAACAAGTGCCAATTTAAAGCCACTATCAGTGATTTGCTAAATCAGAAAACCGAAAAAAATATAAAAAAACAGTTTTTTGCATGTCTTATACCAAGTACAGGTATCCTAACATGCCCTGCAAATGATAAGACCAGAAGCAACCTAAAAGGACAAAATCGGATATTTTAGTCATTACTGTGGTACGGACACTTACTACAACACGTAATTGAATGGAGATTCATATCTTTGAACGCTGCCGTTTTTGTTCCTTTTCTGTCAAATCTTCAGTTGGAAAAATAACTTATGGGAATTCTTCAGACTTATACTTCACTTTTAAGCTATTCCTGCAAATTTGAAATATTTTGACTCGTTCGGGAAAATCACTGATGGTTCCTTTAAGAGGGGGGTGTATGTTTTCCAATTGAAGAAAATGAGTCTACTAGCACAATTGAGATTATAGCATGATAGGAACGTGTAAACTTTCAGCTTTCATTTGCTTTTTGTTTGAGGTAAATAGGACATTCCGTTCAAATTTTATGCTCGATTTAAGTAAGCAAGTCTCGCACGTTCGATGCATTTTTGTATACATTTGTATGTAAAAAGTGCTCACCCTGTGATTTTTAAGAAAATATTTTTTTTTTATTATTATGACCACATATTACAAGATTTTTCAAAATTAATTTATTAAAACATTAAATAAATTCATTATGCATCAAACCAACTCGAAATTTTCAGCTCGACAGCATTTATGTATTTCTTTATTATCACTCACCCAGTGATATTTAAGACGATTATTTTTAAAAATTAATTTAACCCATTAGATCATCCCCAATTTGCACCAAAATGCACTCAAAAAATGTAATAATTATATTTTAAAATAAATGAACAATTATTTCCATGGTTTTCTGCGCATTGTACCCATGCACCTTCTACCCAAGTATGGTGTAAGTGCAAGTTACTGGTAAGCAGTTACGTTTGTTCAAGTGTTTAGCCATTCATAGGCCCTGTTCAGTTACCATGGCAACAAGATCAAAATAATTACCATTTTTCAAAACTTTTCAACATAATACTACAATATGATATACAACACGCATATGTAACATATTGGTAAAGTCAAGAAAATTGCAATCAAAAATTGGGCAAAAAAACGTAGACCCCCCCCCTTAAGTAAAATCTGTATCCTCAGAAAATCTCCTCGTGCCCCTTTAATTACTCTTTAAAAATATTTTACTCATTGTTGATTCAAAAGGAGGCAACCTTTATTCGACTAAAATGCTAGTCAAAATTGAGTAAACCGTACACATCGTTGGGGAAAATATATTCCGTTTTGTGTATAAAGGTGTACTCAACTTTGACTAAGATTTTACTCAAAAGAAATGGTTGTTATGTTGCCTTTTTAATCAACTTTTTTTACAGTAATCGTACTGTGTCTTTGACAACGAAAATGACATTATAATAGCAAGGAAGTAAACCACAAATTTGGTAATTTTGCTGAAGTACAACTACTTTTGAATCCCTTCTTGTTTCTCTTAATCATGTTAATCCCGCTTACACCAATGCTCTTTTGGCGAATGACAAAATCTTTTCTTTTCGTAATCCCCGAAATCTGGATAAAGAACGAAAAGATTGTGTCGAATTAAATCCACATACTAAAACACTTGTTCTTTTATTTCACATGAATAATTGTTTTGTGGAATGAAAAGGAAACGAATTTGATCAAATAAGCTTCTTAAGATCGGGTCGTAACAAGTATATTACCTTGTTAAAGAGGGACACCGGAGGGAAAAATTAAGAAGGTTCACATAGTAGATGTGTTGGACCAAACCTGAAAGTCCGAGGCTAAAGACATTCATTTAATTTATAGGCTAACTTTAAGTTTGCCGTAACTTTAATAAACAAATGTATTACCCGGGGGGCACTTGTATTCAAAGGTGGATATGATGCGTGAACATGGACTTCAAAAATAAGTATTTCCACCGACTAAAAAATATACCCTAAACAAGTATTTTTGTCTGTTTTTGCTACACTAAAGAAGTATTTTTGTAAGTTTTGCTACTCGAAACAAGTAAGCAATGCATTGTGTCGTTAATATACCTTTATTATATTGCTTTGCTTCACAATATTTTTTATCTCTGCTTAATTTGAGTATTACACGTACATCACAATTTCAGGGTTTAGAAAAAAAACAACATACCTTTTTTCCACATTTTGCTGTTTTTGACACCCTAATCAATATACGCGCGTACATCGCCTGTTGAAAAAAGATACCCTTTTTACGCGTTTTCTTGTTCATGCATCATATCCACCTTTGAATACAAGTGACCCCCGGGGTCTATTACATGAATATCATAGATCCATACCCATTGATATTAAAACCACAAAGGTCGCAGACCGGTCAAACAGGGTACATGCCGTGAGAATCAATTCCGGCGCGTGTTTCTTGTGTTAAACTGCCATTACGTCGTCTGCTGAATAATGTCCGCCGAGTCATTTAATTTCTAAAATCGTTCTGTTTACCCATAGGGTGCTGATTTGGTCCTTAACTCATTTCAGGTGAGTGGCTATGTATATAAAACCTGTGCCCATGGCAAACCTAATCATTTTTTTAAATCTGAGGGCGCACTATTTTTCAAAATGTCCATGTCTCTTTAAGAATAGGTTGCCTTATCTAGGATCTCTCGTTAACATGGTAACGCTCGAATATATATAAATCCGGTACCATTGAACTCTATTGAGTCAGGCAAATTAGGGTTGTTTTACCATGGTAAGAGTAATCGGATAGTAAACTATTATTAATATGATTGGGTTTGTAAAAGTAGACAGACGTTTTCATTGAAATCCAATCCGTGCGCGTTTTTGCATTTCTGGACCCCCTTTATACAACTATTACCTTTGACCTTTTTGTCTAATAACTCCTGACGATCCCTCCGCAATAGGCCAACTATATCCTTTCTGAATCCTTATGATGAAAGAAACACAAGGTGAGGGGTTTTGCAACAATCTCATTTGACATTTAACCCCTGTACAAACTTCAATAGCGCCCCACGAGAAATACGGACGCCCTGACATTTCATACAATAACAAGTTAAAGTGATTCCGGTGATGTCCTTAAACCTATAAAACGGAGAATCAATTTTGGCCACAAACTGAAGTAGGAGACAACGCCTCCTGACTATGCGGCCCTGAAAGTCATAGGTCCGAAATATTTGCCGCTTCCTAGCGGAGGACACCAGTAACGCGGAGTTATAAAAATACATATTCTTACAGAAAACCCTTTTAGTCTAAGAACTCGTATAATTATGAAGGTTCTTGGATAAAAAGGTCCTATTCGGAGAGGATGTTATGGTACACTGCAAAAACAGATTTAGAAAACGTGGTGCTAAATTAGTGTTTAGGTATAAAAACAGTCAAATATCTAACACCTGGCGTCAAGTTTCTAAAAAACTAATTGTCAAATGCCTAAACATGTAGGATTTAGGATGGTTAGATAAAAGGTGTTTACATATTAAACAGTTATTCAAAATGTTTAGGAAACGTGGTTCAAAATAGTATTGAGAAAGGGGTTGTTTAGTTTCTAATCACTGTCTTTGCAGGTTAATTGCATGGTTTTTAATAAAAACGGTTTGTAAAAGTAAATTGGTTCTTTAATAACCCAAACTTAGCTCAAAGAACCCTTTTAGAAACAAGTTAAGTCAGGGTTCCATATACCTGACAAAACGGTCTCTATAAGTCGAACCTTATTTTTTAGAGTAACGTAGTCTGAAATCGTGCAAACAAGGTGTAAGATTCGAAGAAGCGAGATCGAAACGACCAAATGAGCCTTCTATTTCATTAATAGAACGTATGGCTGCATAATTTAGTAAAAATCTCCTGAAAACCGGGCTGGGTGTTATTCACACAACAAATGAGTATATTGTCTTACTATACGGTGTAGGTCTTACCCTACGCATGAAAGCTCAAATGACAAATACGGTTTTTTCACTTATTTCTTTAAGTAAGCATTGGCATGCATTTTATCAATTACTAAACATAGATCGCTTGGATAGAACCCGAAATTGAATAATAAACGAGCTTTTTTTTCCAATTATGGTTTAAAAGTGATTATTATTAATGTGGACATTTGTGTACACCTATACATGAGAAATATAGTTACAATTCTACTAGATTATAACATTCGGGATGATAAAAAGGCGGCTAGTCAAGGGCAGATTCCGGAGCTTACATTTGTCACGCCCCTACTAATAACTGAAATCCATAAACTGGCTTTAATTTTCTGTAATCGGTCAATTTTATTTGCTGTAGTGATTTTATTTTTGATACTAATTAATGATTTATTAATCGGTGCGAAATTAACTCCGGAATTATATCGTACCGCCTATTATGGATTTTTGCCTATTATTTCCTAATAAGCAATATTATTGAACAAAGCCACACTCTTCCATCAAGGCACACATTTAATTTATTTTTAAAAGGTTTTTCACTCTTATTCACACCTGTTAGTTGTTAGTAAACTGGAACACTGCAGTTGCGTTGTCGTCCACAAAACGCTCATGAGCATGCGCGCAAAGGCCGGGTGTATGAAAATCTATATTAGTGTCTTTACTGTCCTGCCCATTGTGTTATATTGTTTACTGAACCCATCATTTATCGCAACACTGTACCCTATAGCCGCGCCTACAAGGTCACGGTTTATTCCGTATATGTTGACTTAGCAGATAGGACACTCCAGGTTCTCATTGATGGGGACTCTCGATTTCAATACACCGGGATAAACAAAAAAGTCCTGGTTATTCACTGAAAAGATTAATTTGTCAAGAAAAGGGTCTAATTTGACAAATTAAAATTAGCTATGCGAATAAATGTTTGATCATTCAAGAAAATTAATGTTTTTCTAATGTTAAATTAAAAATATCAGCCTTTTTTCAATAAATTTTTATCATCACAGATATAGATATATTCATGACTTGTAAAGTTTCACTTTTTAAAATTACGTGACAAATTAATGAATGACAAATATGTCGTTGTCATTTCCGGTGCATGACTTACACGACTTACTAAATGACAAATAATTCATTCATAATTTGCCAATTTCTTTTGTAAATGAGTAATTTAATAACACTATAAATTCATAATTCCTCATTTGATTTGTCATAAACTAAAATTTAATTTGTACTTCGCTAAAAATGACAAATTAACGAACATTTTGTTATTCAGTAATTTGTCATGTAATTTTAAAAAGTGAAATTATATAAATCACGAAAATATCTGTGATTATAACAATTAATTTTAATAGCTAATATGATCAAAATATAAATTTGCACGACTAATTTCAATTTGTCAAATAAGACCATTTTCTTGATAAATTTTGCAGAGATTCAACCCTACCCAGGACAAATGTAAAAAGCGCGCAAAGCAACGTATTTCATAATAATGACACACGCCCTCAATTTTCTTAATATTGAGATTTTAATTTACGTTGGACTTGTTTTTAATGAACTAAACATCTTCAAAGTGGTGTCGGTGATCACTCTTGAAATAACGATTTTTATCATTAAAATGGTTGACCGGATTTTAATTAGTTCGTTTGTCAATTTTTATCAAGCTTTTTTGTCAACTTTCTTGAGCTTTAATGAACGTTTGACGTGAATTCGGTGACATTTTAATGGAATACTGGTTCGCTTATGAGCAAAATCAGAGGCAATTTTGTTTTGTCATCTTTCTTCAGAAATTACTTTAGCTGTTGAGCTTCCTGATTGTTGTCCGTCCTGCCACATGTCCAAAGTGAAACTGAATCTTTTTACATCACAATTTGGTCGATAATCGTCACACTTTGAGATGTAGGCCTACATTGTAACTGCTCATTTTTACTACTTCCCTGTAGTAAAACATGTTTAGACTTGAAGAACACCAAGGTTTGGTCCCTCAAAAATTAAATGACAATTACCATGAATACATTTAAGATTCGTAGTGCTCCAGCATCAGGTCAAAAAGGGCCTTAGATTTGTACCAACCAGGACCGGAATAATAACATTTGAAATCATATCTAAAATCGACCATCGGGTTGTGTAGTTCATGGAAATGCGTGATGAAAGAATTAAAAGTGATGACAATCTCCGTATGCCACCATTTCCAAAATGGCAGCCATCTTAAAGGCAAAAGCCCTACTATTGCACCTAATGATGCGATTGGTATTGCAAAGTATGTTTTCTGAGTCGAGGGATTCCATAAACAAATTCCAAAACTGTCAGAGTCATGGCGATTTACATATATCGCTATTTTTCAAGATGGTCGTTGACGAAAACCTTATATCGCTTATTATATAATCTAGGGAGATGATTTTGTTGTAAAAAATATTTTTATGGGTCAATCAAACTATTTCCAAAGGAATAGTTCATTGGTAGAACACCAGCGCTGTCACCTTCGGAGCCTAGTTTTATCCGTTTTAAGATAAGCACTCCTGATATATCTCCCTCTGTGAAGGGGGGAATTCACCTTATGCAGTATCTCTTTGTCTTGATTAGTGTGTTCTGAGATCTCTGGGCTTTGGACCAGACTTTGGCGGGTTAAACCTGGTTTTGTGAGCGCTCAACCATTCAACTTCCCTCAGAGCATATTGCTGGAGTTGCTTGTAGCTCCATTTGTCTGAATGTCTTTGAGCTTCTGCTGAGCCAGATGACATAGCTCGCTCTGAGTACAATTTTGGCAGCTGTGTCGGTTATAGCCTTTCTCTTTCCTTTAGGAATGCCCAAGGATGCCAGGCATTTGTATTGCAGAAACCCCTGCTTCCTACTTCTATTGGAAAGCAGTATGTAGACCATCCTCTGCTTTCACAGTCAGCCATTAGATCTTGGTATTTGCACTTCTTCCTTGCATATGCATTGGATAGGTTCTCACCCATAGGGACCGTCAGCTCTATGATGATCCCTGTCTTTGTTTTGGTAGAAAAGATGGTGATATCTGGTCTCTTAGCTGTCTCAGTGATTTCTGGAGGGAAAACTATTTGTTTGTGTTCCTCATCCATCAGGAATATCCAGTCATTGGCCTTCTTCAGAATGTTGGTTGGCTCTGTCTTAGGCATTGATAAGACTGGATTTCGATAGGTTGTACCATCAGCTGGACGAAAGACTATTATAGAGATGGAGTTCAGATTCTCAGGTGCGATGTTTTTTTTTCTGATTTGCCTCTACGACGTACGGTGCCAGACCTGTAGAGATTGCTTCCAGTATTTGGTCATGGCGCCAATTGTATCTTCCGCTTTGTAATGAGTATAACCATTGAGGATGTGGAACAGTGTACAATAACGATGATGACATAATTGGCAGAGTTCAAGATTGGTCTTACCCCACAGCTTCAGATTAGCAGGGGATGGAAGTTGATCATGAATTGCGTTGATGTGGAAAGACAGCAGCTCTGGCGTCCAGACATACAAAAGTGTCTTCCAGGAGGTGTCGACCTGCATGACAGTTCAACCACTGCCCTTGTTTCGCACGTCCGTAAAGGTAGACCAACATGTCTTCCTCATTTGCATCTTTTATTCTGGTGAGGCATTTCCTTTGTTCTTGATGACTCATGATTTTCGATTGTCTTTGATGAGCTTTAATGAACGTTTGACGTGAATTCGGTGACATTTTAATGGAATACTGGTTCGCTTATGAGCAAAATCAGAGGCAATTTTGTTTTGTCATCTTTCTTCAGAAATTACTTTAGCTGTTGAGCTTCCTGATTGTTGTCCGTCCTGCCACATGTCCAAAGTGAAACTGAATCTTTTTACATCACAATTTGGTCGATAATCGTCACACTTTGAGATGTAGGCCTACATTGTAACTGCTCATTTTTACTACTTCCCTGTAGTAAAACATGTTTAGACTTGAAGAACACCAAGGTTTGGTCCCTCAAAAATTAAATGACAATTACCATGAATACATTTAAGATTCGTAGTGCTCCAGCATCAGGTCAAAAAGGGCCTTAGATTTGTACCAACCAGGACCGGAATAATAACATTTGAAATCATATCTAAAATCGACCATCGGGTTGTGTAGTTCATGGAAATGCGTGATGAAAGAATTAAAAGTGATGACAATCTCCGTATGCCACCATTTCCAAAATGGCAGCCATCTTAAAGGCAAAAGCCCTACTATTGCACCTAATGATGCGATTGGTATTGCAAAGTATGTTTTCTGAGTCGAGGGATTCCATAAACAAATTCCAAAACTGTCAGAGTCATGGCGATTTACATATATCGCTATTTTTCAAGATGGTCGTTGACGAAAACCTTATATCGCTTATTATATAATCTAGGGAGATGATTTTGTTGTAAAAAATATTTTTATGGGTCAATCAAACTATTTCCAAAGGAATAGTTCATTGGTAGAACACCAGCGCTGTCACCTTCGGAGCCTAGTTTTATCCGTTTTAAGATAAGCACTCCTGATATATCTCCCTCTGTGAAGGGGGGAATTCACCTTATGCAGTATCTCTTTGTCTTGATTAGTGTGTTCTGAGATCTCTGGGCTTTGGACCAGACTTTGGCGGGTTAAACCTGGTTTTGTGAGCGCTCAACCATTCAACTTCCCTCAGAGCATATTGCTGGAGTTGCTTGTAGCTCCATTTGTCTGAATGTCTTTGAGCTTCTGCTGAGCCAGATGACATAGCTCGCTCTGAGTACAATTTTGGCAGCTGTGTCGGTTATAGCCTTTCTCTTTCCTTTAGGAATGCCCAAGGATGCCAGGCATTTGTATTGCAGAAACCCCTGCTTCCTACTTCTATTGGAAAGCAGTATGTAGACCATCCTCTGCTTTCACAGTCAGCCATTAGATCTTGGTATTTGCACTTCTTCCTTGCATATGCATTGGATAGGTTCTCACCCATAGGGACCGTCAGCTCTATGATGATCCCTGTCTTTGTTTTGGTAGAAAAGATGGTGATATCTGGTCTCTTAGCTGTCTCAGTGATTTCTGGAGGGAAAACTATTTGTTTGTGTTCCTCATCCATCAGGAATATCCAGTCATTGGCCTTCTTCAGAATGTTGGTTGGCTCTGTCTTAGGCATTGATAAGACTGGATTTCGATAGGTTGTACCATCAGCTGGACGAAAGACTATTATAGAGATGGAGTTCAGATTCTCAGGTGCGATGTTTTTTTTCTGATTTGCCTCTACGACGTACGGTGCCAGACCTGTAGAGATTGCTTCCAGTATTTGGTCATGGCGCCAATTGTATCTTCCGCTTTGTAATGAGTATAACCATTGAGGATGTGGAACAGTGTACAATAACGATGATGACATAATTGGCAGAGTTCAAGATTGGTCTTACCCCACAGCTTCAGATTGGCAGGGGATGGAAGTTGATCATGAATTGCGTTGATGTGGAAAGACAGCAGCTCTGGCGTCCAGACATACAAAAGTGTCTTCCAGGAGGTGTCGACCTGCATGACAGTTCAACCACTGCCCTTGTTTCGCACATCCGTAAAGGTAGACCAACATGTCTTCCTCATTTGCATCTTTTATTCTGGTGAGGCATTTCCTTTGTTCTTGATGACTCATGATTTTCGATTGTCTTTGATGAGCTTTTGGTTCTTTTTGTACCCAAGACCGGCTCTATCCGTCTGACCTCTATCCATTTAATTTAGAATTAGTTGCCGTTCTTTCTGTTCTAATTCTTTTATACCATTCCATCTGGCTTTCGTCTTGTTATTTTCCATGTATTTTCTGTTGGGGTTCTGTGAACTTCCATCTTTAGAGTACTTGTTTCGGTGGTACTTAGTTACTTGCATACGTTTGACTGATGTGGTTAGCCTTTTCAGTTGCAGGCCATAGTGTTTCCTGCTCCTGTACAGAGCGCTGGTGATGGTACATCTGCTTATACCTGCACAATGCTTCAGGTATTTGGTGCAAGTAGCTTCCAGACTTTCGACGTAGGAAATTGGGAAGTTATAGATGGTGAACTCCCACGTCAGATTGGGTACAATAGTATTATTGTATATCCATAGCTTCATTGCCCCACTCAGTTGACTTGAATTGGTTGTTTGAAGCATTTCTGTCAGTTTTGTGCATACCATGTCTCTGATGTTATTGTCCTTCAGGTCGTTATAGATCAGCTTCCCGAGGAACCGCATGGGTTGACTGTGGATATAAGCAATTTGCTGTCCGTCTATTTCTAGGACGGGATCGTATACCACATATTGCGTTTTGTGTCCTTGTCGCTTTTGGTCTGCGTTGGGCACAAACCTCTTCATGACATGAGATTGCTTGGTTTGGCTTTCATGGTCCGTGTCCATTTGAGGAAGTTGTTCGCGGTATTTACAAGTTATTGGCATCCTTCTGGACTCCTAGCTACGAGGGTCAGGTCGTCTGCGTCTTTGGCAGATGATATGATGTAAGATCCACTCATGCAGTACCCGAGGTGTTTGGACTGGTCTAGGAGATCAAGACACAGATTGAAGACGGCCAGAAACAGGATGCAGGAGAGTGGGCAGCCTTGGAAGACTCCTATCACGCACTGTATCCAGTCAGTTGTCCATTCAGTTGTTTTGACACATATAAACAGCTCATCATAGTATTATGATCTTCCTAATGTGGTCTGGAACAGATACCACGCTAAAGCAAACTGGTACCAGGCTGTGGGTACAGTAACCGGAATGCATTTTGTCAGTCCTCTATAATTGGTCCCCATTGGTTTATACCATTCTTTTTGGCATCTTGGAGCATTTGAGTTAGTGCTTCTGTGTGTTCCACACATCCTGATAGTTTCTCCATGAAACCCTTCTGAATGGATTGGTCGATATAGTTGTCGGTTGGTCGATATAGTTTTCTTTCAGGTAGTTCATGGTTCTTTGAGTGAGAATACCCATTCATAAAGAAAACACAACTTTTAAAAAAATTCCGCATCCGGTAATTTTCACATTTACACACATTTTTTTTAAAAATCTTTAAAACCCCTTGGGGTTTTTTTTGAAAAGATTTTTTAATATTGATACTTTTTAAGTAAACCAGAACTCAAATCAGTATTAGTTCATAATAATTCAAAGCTATACAAAAGGACAATTTGTAAAACCAAAAAGGACACAAACAACTTAAGCATTATAGACCTAATTTAGTATCCTATCAAATGTGATAGGATTTCAAACCTGTTTAGTAGTCCTTTCATGTTTATGTATGAATAATTTGTTCATTTCAATTCGCCAATACAAATTAATTGAAAGAAAAGAAAATGAATATCATTAGAATATTTCTCATACATTTCTGTAATGTAGCGTAGTATTTGGTTTCCTAAGTCAGAGGGTCCCGTGTTTTATTCCCAGTTAGGGATAAAATTTAATTTAAAATTATTCATGTAATAAAGTTTACACCTAACGTATATCTTTTTTACGTTTTAGTGTGAAACATCTAATAACGTATTTTAAATGAATAATCATGCAAAACAAGGCACATAATTATATAGTAAGCTCAAAAACCATTTTTTTTCGTTTTCCCTCTTTTCCTTTCATTCAATATTTCCCACATACATACAACTACCAACAACGTATTATAAATTGTATTAGGTTGATATACTTTATTACTTACTAATAAGCGCAATAAAGTAGAGTGATTTGAAAACTTACATGTAGACAAATTTAGTATGAGTTGAACTGATTCAAGCATTTGAGCTATCTCATCAAATCCATTATTTAGTGGTAATTTAAAAGATTACTCATTGACATTACACATAAAATTGATTCAACCCAGTACCTTAATTTAATTGAGGTAGATACATGAAATTATTTTTGAGTTCACAGTAACTCCTTCCTCTACCCTTCCGACTGCGCTTTAAGTGTTTGAAATTTGCGGCCATCTTTATTTTTTCTGAAACAAACAACTAAAATTTTCTATTAAAATAATATATGCCTACATATCAAAATTCCCACGAAATTCCAGACATTTGGGGTGAATAGAGCAACCAAGGTGTCACATTTTGGGCGCCTTATTGGTAGTCCTTGATTAAAAAATGTTTTGTTGAAATCCTTAACTACAAGGAAACATACACTTTGACACCAAAATCGTCGCCCTATAGTGCTGTATAGTAGAGATCCAGATGATTTTGCTCGCCCCTCTTGGAAAATATTCATCTGACAGTTTTGTGCATAGTTTTATTAAACTCTTTGACTCAGAAAATTGTTAGTTTGAGACCGCAATTATCTTCCTATATTAAAAAATAATAGATGTAAGGTTTTGTCAATGACATGTCGGCCACCTTGGAAAATGGCGGCACATGCAAATTTTTATAGTGTTGGGAACATAGTTTTAACACCAAATTATCTTCCCTAGGTGATAGGCCTATGGCAGCCATTTTGGAAAATGGCGCCATATGCAAATTTGCAACCTTTTAATTTTGTCATGTCGTGAACTCCACAACTTTATGCTCAATTTTAGTTATTATGACAAATGTTATTTTTCCGGCCCCGGTGCCACTCTCCTATAACTGGATGGTGTTGCAGCACTATCGTCCTTATCAAATCTTTTGGGCGGGAATTAGGAAACGAACGGAATTTTAGAATCATTAAAGAGAGGGCGCTAAACACATAATTTATAATCTACTACTCAGACGGCGGCGGACATTTTCCTTTGTACAATATGATTTCAATAAGGCTGGCCATCTGAAATACGCGTGTGTCACACACCGTGTGTCAAACACCGTTTTGCAGGGACGTAACAGTGGTCCATGTTCAGCTTGGTGTTGGGGGGGGGGTCTTATGCGGATCATTTTGACCCAGAGTAAATACGGTCCTTTCTTACTCTTCAATTGCTCGCTTCGCATTTCCATGACCATATACTGTAAATTAGATGTTTAGAAAGCACGGACAAAAGAGCGTTCAGCTAAATATGTTTAATTGTTAAACGCATTCCATTCCACCACAAACCCCAATGTACACTGTCTGTGGATAGAATACGTATACATTGTTCTGTTGACGAGATTGAAATGCTTAGCAATTAAACATATTTTAAAAAGTATGGACAAAATTGTGTTTAGTTTGGTGTTTAAACCACACTCAAGTTACAGTATATCCGGAATCAGTATGAAAAACGCATTTAAACGAGTCAAAACAAGCCTTTTTTTATCAATGTTTGTCATTTGCAAAGTAGGCTATCTCAAAACCTACACAGAAGCTACTATTGTGAACAGAGTTAAAAATAAACACTTTGCCTTACAATTTCCATTTAAAGACACTATCAGCGATTTTGTCCGAAAGAGTCACAATATTTGAAATTTGCAGGAATACCTTAAAAGTGAAGAATAAGCCTGTAGAATTCTCATAAGTTACTTTTTCCAACTGAAGAATTGACAGAAAAGGAAGAAAACGGCTGTATTCAAAGATACGAATCTCCATTCAGTTACGTGTTGTAGTAACAGACATGCAAAAATCTGATTTTTGATGTTTTTTTCGATTTTCTGATTTAGCAAATCACTGATAGTGCCTTTAACTGATGAACACACACTAATGCTATATCATGCACCGTGCAAAATCAATGCATGTCGTCCTATATGAATTTTCGAATTCTGTATGAGATCCACCCAAAAGAGTCAAAATATTCGAAATTTGCAGGGGTATAAAAGTAAGGATAAGTCTGTAGAATTCTTGCAAAAAAGGGAAATACAGCCTGAGACGATTGAATCCCCATTACATTCAATTGCGTGTTGTAGAAAGTGTCCGTGCGGACGGACAGTACTGGCAAAAAAATATCCGATTTTGTCTTTCAGCCTTATAACTAACTTGCATGGTATGTTGGGTGTTATACTTGTTATAGACATGCAATAATCTGATTTTTTTATCATTTTTTTGGATTTTCTGATTTGGCAAATCACCGATAGTGCCTTTAAACTAGTACTGAGGTACTAAACATTGTTAAAATGATTTTGTTGTTGTTGTGCAAACTTATAAATTATATGCCAAAAAAATCAAACAGTAAAAAAATATTTTTTTAGTCCAAAGACTCCTTTTCACTCACGAAGACGGACTACACACTCTAAATATTTAGTCGATGTTGATTAAATCATGGAACAATTCTTTGAGTAAAATCTTAATCAAGCAAATTTAAGTAAAATAACCTACTCTGCTTTGCTTAAAATGAATCTTCTTTTTTCAAGTAAACAGTAAATTCAAGCTTTGATTCAACTTTGACTAAGGTTTACTCAACAGATAAGTGTTGTTCCCTGTCTTAACATAATGTTTCAATTTACCCCATTTTAATTTAAGAGACTTCGATGGATAAAAATAACGCACCTTTGTTATATTCGTCATTAATAAGCAGTGGACACGATGTTAACGTCTCCTAAGCCGCTAAACTGGTTTTACGCCCTCTATCTATAAGCCATGATACATGTAAGTCGTCGTGCTTTTGAGCGAATGAGGTCGCATCTTGTTCTATCATTCGTTGTTCTTGGAATGATCTATAAAATAATGTATGAAATATTCTTTAAAGTGGCGTATAAGTGATATTCATGTTTGTCATGTATGAGGGAACGTATTCCATAATCCATCCCATTGGGCCGCTAGTTTTGATCTAGGATAGCTTCATCATATGTGGGCGGGTGGCGTACGTGCTGTTGTCTCATATCTATCTGTCACATTTATGAAGAGATGGTGTCATGTCAGGGACATCAAGAAATTGCGCGGGCTATAGAGCAGGCAAAATTTTGCAGCTTGAAAAACTAAAATATCAAGGTCAATGCCACAGAGGATGAGAAAATTCAGAGATAAATTGATGCAGCGCGAGAGATTGTCATACTTTTCGGTCAGCTGAAAGCTTTTCGTATAAGGCTTAGGAACCCGCGGTCTGGGGCGCGGCGAGTACCCCAATATTGTTGCTCGAATATCCTAGAGCACCCTAAATTTTAGTTTGTTTCAAAAACATCTGTCCTTCGCGCGGGAGAGGGACACCACCTCAGCAACCGCGCCTCAGCAGCCTTCGCCTCATAGGGCATCTTCCAAAGCTTATAGTTGTGTGATATATTAAAAGTGCAATACCCGGGGGGCCAGTTGTATTCAAAGGTGGATATGATGCGTGAACATGGACTTTTGAAATGCACCCTAAACAAGTATTTCCACCGACTAAAAAACATACCCTAAACAAGCATTTGTGTCTGTTTTTGCTACAATAAACAAGTCTTTTGTCAGTTTTTGCTACCCTAAACAAGTAAGCAATGCATTGTGTTGATAATATACCCTTATTATCTGGCTTTGCTCATGTTGCTTTACTTCCAAATTACAATATTTTGATGATTTTGATCTCGCGTACATCACATTTTCAGGGTTACGTAAACAACATACCTTTTTTCCGTATTTTGCTGTTTTTGACGCCCTAATCAATGTACGCGCGTACATCGCCTTTTGGAAAAAAGACACCCTTTTTACGCGTTTTCTTGTTCACGCATCATATCCACCTTCAAGTGCCCCCCCCCCCCGGTGCAGGACTACCGGATTTCATGTGTTTCCATTGCAAAGATTACCATAATGTTCATATTTTTCAGTTCTCCTCTGAATATGTCTCCCCTTTTTTGATTATACTAAAAGGAAAGTTTTATCTTTCCGAAACGTCGGTTTTTAATTTGTATAGTAATGTGTTGAGTGTCTGTTTTCCCCTATATGGTGTTGCAATTCTCATTAAAGTAGTTTTAATTTTTCCCATTGTTTGTGAAGTGCAGTTGTATCCTTTTGGATCCACCTTAGGTGCCCTTGCTTGTCAGTTGGGTCTGGTTTTTTTTAGTCGTTTTGCTTATACTATTAGAGTAAACGTAAAACGTGTTTATGGTGAAAGGCTGTTCATAATTAGTTGATTCGTATGTGGTATTCTGCGAGGGGACACAACTTGCTTCCCTTGCCAATCGAGATAACATAACATTAACATCCCGATTCAGTACACATGCATGTAGTTTGGCAAACGATTAGTGTTAAAGGCAGAAAAGCAGAATTACGCCAATCGCCAACCTTTCAATAAACTATATATAGTTGCGTTTATAATACTCTATAGGAATCACACCACTAAATAACTCTCCATAGACTTGTGTACAAAATGACCTCTCCCCAAACGTCAATTTCTCGGCTCTAAAGCGACTGGTTATTTCAAAACTGAATTTTTTTGGGAAGATTAGGACCATAGCTCTTCAACTAAAATAAAAAAGTCATATGATGAAGGCTGTTTTTTTTAGCTACAGAGCATCGAAAGATTTGCATGTTTTCAAAACGTCCACGCCTAGTTGAATGTTACTAGAGATTAAAATTTTACAGTTTCCCCCACACCCTCAGAAACTATACAAAAATGGCACAGACAAAATATTTACCACCCAAATGGTTTGTTACTAGTCCACACATTATGATTAATTTCAAATTTCATTTAAAAACTTGTGTGACACAACTTACCAACATTTTGTGACTCTTCATTTAGGCAAGTGCCATATTTGGGACGCCAACACTGTCTCGGCACTGACGTCGTCTGCTACACCTAGTTTATTTAGTGGTGTGATTAATTCCTTTAGATCTTTTGGTTAATTGTCTAAACTGGCCATGGCGTATTCATGCGGCCTTTCGGTGAACACCGTATGCAATACCCGGGATGCAATAACCTAAAGTCTAACCGTAAAGGGAGCACATTGCAGGCAACCGTTAATTTAACTTATACATAGAAACTCTTGAAAAAAAGGCATATTTCTGGAGAAATTCATGACTATTTCGATCTACTTAATGTTTAACGAGTTGATAATTCACGTAGCTGAAATAAAAGCGAATAGGCATTTCTCCACAGCTGTTTGAAAGTCTCATTTATTATAACAAATCGAGAATAACAGAAAAAATATCAACGGCGACACACTTTTGACAACTAATTTGAAGTATTTAGACCACTGAATACATCCTGTGTAAATTTTATGAAATTTCATTGCGGGCAAATATGATTTATCATAAAAATGTAGTTTTACACGTCTTTCTATGGGAAATAGGCATATAGAGGGCGCTATAACATACAAATTATGACCTTTGTAGGCCTATATGGCAAGATTCCCGCAATGGATTTTCCTGATTTTTGCGGAGGTAAAAGCTCTTGCACGTCCCTACTTATATCAGTTGTCAAAATTGTGTCGCCATTGCTTAAAATTGCTCTAAAAATAAAAGAGACAATTTGCATGGGGTCAAACAGCTGTGTCTCCCGGTCATTTTCACGTTGTCTTTTCTGACTGTATAGCTTTACTCGTTGCGTTTTTTCTCATTTCTGTAAAAAACCCTGCCCAATATCTGAATGCTAGAAATAACAATAAGAATCCGTTATAAACTTCCCGGGATAAACGTTGACATGGAAATCAATTTCTTATACCTGGTTCGGCAATAGAGAATACTAATGCAAATACACTGTCAAATTCTGATCAATTGTCCTATATGACTTTTAATTCGCAAATTTTCAATTTCCTTAACACTAACGTTTTAGTAGATCCTAGACATCGGTCTAACAAGGAATTTCCCCCATTCCCCTCCCCCGCGTTTGAGATATTGCAAATGACACAATTTCGCAATATTCTCGATCTTCTCGGACGCAACATTTGTTACAAAGAGCCAAGGTTTATTTGTTTTCCAACTGATTCAATTTTAAAATTTTACAAATCGCAAAAAAGTGGAGAAAACAAAAACAACTTTGCCAAGTCTGGTCTTACTTAAGAAGTACAGACCCTGTACTAACTATTGAACATGTTGAACGTATTATGGCTTCCTGTCCGTAACAGTAATATCCTCTATTTATTACGTTCACCAAACTTTCTTATACCCCCTATAAATTATTTGTAGGAAAGACGGTGCCGCTTTGTAAGGTCAATACCAAAGATGTGACTCTTGGTTTTACCAAATGACGCCCTCTGTTATTTTCATTCAAGGAGTCCGGGGGGGGGGGTAGGACACGATTCTGCTCGATTTGGGCATTGGATTTCCAAACGGTAATTTGGGGAAACTGCTACGTGCATTTACTATGGTCAGTCCTCGGGTCCCATGACAATAAAAAATCATCTCTTCAACCTTTGTTCAAAAGATCTTAGTAATACATGATAATTAAGAAAAATATTGACTTTCAAAATCCGTTGGGTTAGTGGATTAACCCCGCGCAAAGAAGGTGTAATTTCCATAACGGTCCTTTAGATTTAATATATTCGTGACAGGCCTAGTACTTTAGTCAAGTCTGTGTGTAACGTTCGATATGCTCAGACGCCCTCCCCCATTAAAGGTCTTGAAACGGTTTTGAAACAGACTAGCACCCGGGAGTTGATGCGTTTTGAATTTGCTGTTGCTGTTAGGTTGGCATGTCCTAACCCCCCCTGCAAAGAGCAGCTGCAGACTAGTTTGGTGTTAGATTTTTGTTCCGAAATTATGCTCCTGGATCATGTGGTCCAGACAAATGTGAATGCACGTGCTCCAGGAGCATATGGCAAATATGCTCCTAGACTTATACATTAAATATGCTCCAGGAATAGTTCAAATAGTCTGTCTGGAACATAATGTGACTAAGCGGATTGATGGGGATAAAATCTATCGCACATATATAATGAAATATCCCTAAATAAAACCTACCGGATGATTTTCATGGCCATTGGAGTCATTCCTGACGAAAAAAATCCAGATTTATTTTCCGACCAATATACACATCTGTACAACGATCATGGAAGCTACCATGTTATTCCCTGTGGTATATTTACACCGCCGCATGCAATACCGAAAGCAGAACCAGCGAAATATATCCCATACGCGGATCTTCACACGTGCAAGTTTGCCACAAGCCTCATCCCTTTGAACTTCGTTGAGCAAAAAGGATTGAGCGATATTCGTTTAGAATTTTTTTATTGTCAAAAAACTAACTTTTTAAAACCCATCAGTGATATGAGAAAAATGTTAAGAGGGGGTGTTTTAGAGAATTTTGTGATTAACAAAGGTTTAAGTTGGCCTAAACATTAACAATCAATGAACCGGGTGACATTTGAAAAGGGGTCGCGTAATATTTCGTTTTAAATCGCAGTCGCACTCGTAACCACTGATCTCTATACAATGATGGCGTACACACAGTAAATTGTATATTAGATGAATGGAGGCGCAACGGGCGGTCATCTTGGTCTAACCGAACACAATACCATTTCGCAGAGCACACCTTTTTAACATAAGTTTGTATCCCTGGTGCACGTTTTTAGAGACATGCCATCCATACGCCGCAAATACAATGAGCTCACTGACTTGATTCTGTAGTCTGTTATGTCGCTTATGCCCCATGTCACATGGGAACAATTTTGTATAAAATGACCGGCTCTAAACCACCTGCTTTGGCTCTTTTTTTGATGACTCAATATTGCTATCAGTGCTTCAATTACGAAACCCGGTTTTCAATCATTGTATAGAGATCAGTGTTCGAAACCCCCACTAATGTCCGCGGTTCAGCAATCTACGTCTTTTCAATGTACCGAGTAGCGCCTCTTTGTATGATGCAGAGATTTTTCCTATGGTTGTTTTTTCAAAAAAAAAATTTTTAAAAACTATATTTCTCAAGAATCCCAGCCTCATTTAGAAAAAAATTAGGCATAAATGTATGCATTTTTGAGAAATTTTATACATTTTAAAGGAAAACGTTACTTAAAGCTGTGTTTTTTAATTTCAGTCAATGTTAAAAGTTAACGCGATAGTCTTTTCATACAGGCCAGAACTGCCTAACCCCGATCAGCTTCATTGGCGTTGAAGCCTAAACTGGCTATTGGCAACGATAGCGTTAAAATCCAACGTGGCGGCTTCCTCAAATCGTCTAACTGCTTAGAAAGTTATGCGTGAAAAGGGTGTTTTCTTTCCTTTCTTCGCAAGGAATACCCAATGACCATGCAAACCAATGGTACGTCATTTTAGGATAGTTCATTATTATGTTCCGATAATTATACCAAATAAATCCCTTATCAAAATATTTCTTTCTACAGATTATTTCTGCTCCAGGAGCTAGTCCAATATTTTTCCAGTTTTATGCTCCAGAGCACTTGTACTGGACCCATATGCTCCTGGAGCATTAATTCGGGCCAAAATCTCGGGGAAGCGCAGACCAGAGATCATGAACAGATCACTACGTACTTACAACCATGTAAGGCCTACTCTATGACATATTTTTTAAAAGGCAGAGACCCGGGGCATGAAATGTCAAAAGGCCCAATACTCTTTACAGTCATGCCGATATAATGTTATATCAAATTCAAATGGATTGATCTACAAGATAAATTACTACGACATATACCCTTAAGGGGTTTAGGAAAAGTTGTACGCTGTTTCGCAGTCGTGGCGACTACGACATGTATACCAAATGCCATGGATATTATTTCCAAAATTGCGACTTGCGATCAGTAACCGTCATTTTTTTTTCTTCCTCGTGAAAATGCCCCCATCAAGATGCATCAGTGACTAAACACATGGTTGCATAGGTCAGAATTGGGGCAGTGGGTTTTCGCACACTTTTCTCACCCTTTTTTTCGCCAAGTATCCCAAGATACAGTTCAGGGTGTTACTGGGTCCTATTTTGCACTTTATTTGCCGCCATCTCACCCCACTCTCTCTCCTCTCTATTCTCTCCTACTTCTGGTGTAAGGGTGGTATATTCGCTGAGTATGCACACCTTAAGGATATTCACGTCGATTTTGAAACAACACATAAGTTTCTTTAAAAAATTAAAAAAACCAGTTTTGTTAAAAACATGACGAGTTCGAATACGACGAGTTTACTGCGATTAAACATATTTTTTTTATTTGTATTTTTTTTGTTTAAGAAATAGCCCAGTGGGTAGGTGCCCAAGCTTGTAATTCAATGTGGATATGATGCGTGATCCCAAATAAAGCCGCGTCCCCCTCGTTGTACTTTTTTCCCTCCCTCTGAAGCCATGCGCCGTACGCTCGTACATCGTTTAGGGGTGTCAAAAACAGCAAAATATTTGAGGAAAAAAGGGTCTGTTTTTTCTTAACCCTGAAATTGCCATGTTTATATCTCATTAAGCAGGGATCAAATCATCCAAAATTTTAATCGAACTTGGGAAGTAAAGGCCAAGCAAGAAAAATAACAATAAAGGGTCTTATAAAACGATACAATGCACTGCGTACTTTTGAGGGTATCAAAAACAGATCAAATACTTGTTTAGGGTATGCTTTACCCTGATTTTGAGTCCTGTGAAAATACGTGTTTAGGGTGCCTTTTGAAAGTCCTGTTCACGCCATCATATCCACCTTTGAATACAGTGGCCCCCCGGGAAAACTTGTTTTCATCGTTAAGATGGTTTTCGGGTCTGATAGACTAGTTTTTCACAACAAAAAAACAAGATTTATCAAGACAAATACCGATTTTTGGTGGTAACTGTGGGCTTTTCGGCGAAAAACGTGGTTATTTTTTACTATAACATTTTTTTTCATACAATTTTAAGTTTAGAAACACTGTTTTTATTAGATATCGCGATAATATGGTTTGAAATTATGAGCATGTGCGCCTTGACTTTTTTCAAGTTTTCTTAGAATAATATTCTCGCGTGAGAATGACCTATTCTGCATGACCTTACTTTCTCTACTTAATATTTTCACATATTTTTTTTTGCCAGGCGAGACTTGATGAATCGTTATTATTTCCTTAGTTGTACCTTATTGTGGTGTTAAGGATTTTTTGTTTGCAATGACCCCTAACCTGGGCGGTTTTGGAAGCACAAAGTTCTATACAACATTCTATCATAGAAGACACGATAATTATGGGCCGGCTTTTTTGGCGAAGCTGGGATTCTTCCCAGTGGGTGGTTTTTGAGCTATGATGCTACAATGTAACACAGGCAAAAAAGCCTGTTATTTAGGCAAACAAAAATATATATATACGTCACTTTTTAAGCAAATGTGATACAGTTAAAGTCTCATGACCTCTCCATATTTTGACAGCATGATCAGAATCATAAAAATATCTTAGATCGACTATAATTTTGAACAATTTAGGGGTTTCATCAGTGGGAGAACGTGGCCCACTGGATAGGATAATCGCGCCTTTTAATGCTAAAGGCTCTCGGTTCAACCCCCGTAGGGCCACTTGCTAGTGGTCCATAGACACTGTACCAAAGGTCAGTTCATTGGGGGGGGGTTGAGGGGGGGAAGGGTCTGAGCAGGGGGATCCACTAAGTGGTTCTCCCTGTGGGTACATCTCAGAGGACTCCGTAGACAGTGGATGATCGATCTATTGTTTAAGGGCTACCTTTGGAACACATATGTCAATGCTATACATCCCTGGGCATACTCATAGGTTTGGGGGGCGGCGCTCAAGTGAACAATATTCCTAGCAGCTCCTGGGTAGAGAGAGCCATCGAGATAAAGTGTCTGCCCCGGAACACGACGCATTCGCCGACAGCGAAACTCGAAACCCACTATTTGGATCATTAACCCGAGGCCACTGAACCACACGCGGTTTCTCGCGTGTATTACACATACACACACGACACAAGCCACAACACTCTCGCGCACGAGAGCACTCGCGGCGGCTTACAACACGCATATGCACCTATCACAAAAAGACACACATACACACACCATTTTGACATCGTATGTGTGCCTTTGACCTCATTAACATAGGAAGCTTCCTATGTTGCATTGCAACCTATTATCAGTTGGTTTGCAATCATAGAATATAACTTCATTCAACTTCCCAATAGGCGAATTTTTTAAAAAATGAAAAATGTTTAATTTTTTATTTTGCTTGTTATATTAAAGGTGGTTTACCCGATCAACACGTTTTTTGTATCAGAAGAACGTTCACGTTTTTCACACATGAAATTAAGGCACAAGCAATGTTTCCATCTAATGTAATGACAAAAACCGTCTCTATATGTGGTCGACACCTGAATTAACCCGCACTGTCATAGGGGATAATTTTAGTACACCAAACGTTTGCTTCTATCCAACGGCTGGACCGATTTAACTTAAAATTTGCAAATCAATAAATGTTTTGGTGATAGCCTTTCCCTGTGAGAGTGAAAACGCGATATGAAATTCGAGTCCGGACCACGTCGGTCACCTACCTTCAACATTGCACACATTGGTATTTGGGACAGATTAATGTCCGTTTGTCCAAAGGCGACACAAAAATGGGGAATTCCATCGGGTGCAACACTGCCAAATTGGTTGTTCTAAAATTAAAAGTTATGCCAATGGTTTTGAACCACTACCAAACTTGGTTTAAAATTTACAACCAGGCGTTGACCCTAAAGAACCCGTGGAGAGAATCAAATTAAATACGTTGGGTGTCAAGTTTGGCACCATACTTAAGAGTTTTCTTCACATTGAGTGTTACTTTGGAACTTCAATCACCAGTTGTGTAATTTTATCACAATTCTATGATGTCAAAACATCGAATTAGTTTTTAATATTAGAAATGACCCCAATTAACGTGAATGTCACCAAAATGTGTTTATCATATACCCACTGGTACAAAACTTGACACCAAAATTGCTGAGTTTTATCCATCCCTTTCTCAGCGGATCTTCATAGGGCAGTGGCAGAATCATAGTGTAAAACGCTGGTGTCCTCAACATAATCACACTGAAAACTCTATAATGTTGGGGGCGCTAACTATTGTCTGTTTTCAATAACAGATGGACCATGGCCTTTGATTAACGTGTATTGAAGTTTGATTTTAACTAGATTCAGACGAAGGTCCTAACGCATGAGACAGCCACGCAAGGTGAACAGATTAGCAGTTGCCCCTAATTTATGTACAATCAACTCCGTTAAAATAAAATTTAGTTGAACTTATTAAGCATGTTAATTGGGAAGCAGTAATGTTACATTCCACATTATGCTGAACGTACTCATAAGCGATAAGATTAATGGAATTGCGATCTCCCTGACGCTTCTTTCCATTTTCCCATGTTTATTACAACAAACTAAAAGCATTTCTGAATAGAAAATTGAAATTGATAAATGAGTTTGTATAGGCAGTAGATATTCGATGATTTAAAATTGCCGCAACCGCTATGGCAATATATGATATTTCTTTATGTTCTTCTTTAGATATCGCTACAGACACTTCAATGTGAAATTTAAATACCCATGGATTTCTTGTAGAAAAGTCCTATTCTTATTGTTTTGATGGCATATTTCAGATAAGATTTCTATCTGAAACAGGAAAAATCCCCCTTGTCATCTCTTATGGGAGATGTAGCCGTAACGTTTCGCGAGAAGCATCCCCAATAGATTGCAGCAAAGGCGCCAAGTGATTTGTGTGTATTAACTAAAAATTTCTCTGTTTTGACTTTTGACTTGCTTTTGAAATTGCTTATCAAATGTACCCTACCTGCAAACGATTGGGGAAATGATTGGGACTATTATTTTAAAACCACTATCACGATGCGTTAACCATAAGTTGATCTTATGATATCTTACCTGTTTTGCTGTTTCTACATCTGTTTGCTTTATAAAGTTTTAAAATTTGCCTTTTGTTCACTTTTTTCCGGAACCGTTCTTTTTTCCAAACACATCTCAAAATACTTGGTTGTTTATTTCTGTTCTTCTGCCATTCGAATGAAGTCCCTGCTCATTATTCCGCGGTTTTGCAGACTATTTCTACGGATTGGTGGTGGTGTTCCGAAAATTTAACAATGTCCCTATTTTGAAGCATTGAAAATGTACTTTCGTGCCCATTATTCGATGGGTTGTTTGTTTGGACAAAGAATTGGGCCTGATACCTCGTAAAATTCTGTAAACCTTTTCAAGAATTGTTACACACTCATTTATATTTGAAATAAACCCCTTTTTTTTCTTTCTTTTTCGAAAACTGAACCATCGGAAAGAGTAAAATTGCGTATTTAGAAAAGCGAACCTAGCTTTTAAATAGCCTGTAGTGTTCCATTCCATCCACGGATTGAAGCAGACTATAGACGATGACGGGGTTGTATTCGTTGTATTCCACGGATTAAAGCAAGGCGATACACGGGTGACTGTATGTTTTGTATTCCGTGTGTTCCAGGATTGAAGCAAGACAATACACTGGTGCCTGTGTTGTATTCCGTTGTGTTCCTGGATTGAAGCAAGACGATACACCGGTGACAGTGTTGTATTCGTTGTGTTCCATGGATTGAAGCAAGACGATACACGGGTGCCTGTGTTGTATCCGTTGTGTTCCACGGATTGAAACAAGACATACAATCACGGGTGACTGTGCGTTGTGTTCCACGATCAAAGCGAGACGATACACGGGTGCCTGTGTTGTATTCCGTGTATTGTGTTCCACGATTGAAACAAGACATACCGGTGACTGTGCGTGTTTGTTCCACGGGATCAAGCCGAGACATTCACGGGTGCCGGTGTTGTATTCCGTGTGTGTTCCCCGGATGAAACACCAACAATACAACGGGTGACTGTGCGTTGTGTTCCACGGATCAAAGCGAGACGATACATGTGTGCCTGTATGTTGTATTCCGTTGTGTTCCACGGATTGAAACATTCGCTACACGGGTGCCTGTGTTGTATTCCCACCTTTCCACGGATTGAACAATAGAATACACGGGGTGCCTTGTTTGTATTCCGTTTGTGCTCCACGGATTTAGTATCGAACGATACACGGTGGCGACTGTGTTTAATTTCCGTTTTGTTCCATGGATTAAGCAAAGACATACACGGGTAACTGTATCGCATTCACGTGTGTTTCCACGAATTGCAGGAAGAACCGATACACTGTGACTGTGTTGTTTTTCCGTCGTGTTCCACGGATTAAGCAAAACGATACACGGGTTGACCTTTTATATTCCGTTGTGTTCCACGGATTGAAGCAAGACGGTACACGGCATGACTTTGTTTTATTTCGTTGGACCCAATAGCGGATAACCGCTTGGAATAGTTGATAGGCTTTCCCATGCAACATACGCCCTTATTATTTCAACAAGGGAGCGGCACGCAAAAGCCTGCCTGCATGAAGGTACTAATACCGTGGCCCTTTTAATTACACGAATACAAATTTGACAGTGGGGTGCCCCTATAGCTATTCCGAAGGTTCGCTTTTCTAAACCCAATTTTACATTCCTAATACACGATGGTTCAGTATGTCGAAAAGAGTAAAATACATGTAGTATTATTCCGAAGGTTCCCTATTCCGAAAATACATAGGTTTGTTATTCAAAATACAAATCAAGTTTGCTATCTGAAATGGTCTTGGTCAGAAGAGTTTTAAGAAGTTTCAGGCAACGATTCTTTCCAACACAACCCCTGAATGATGGGGCAAGTTAATTTCAACCTTCAGAATAGCGAACATTGTTAATTTTCGGCACCCCACCACCGAACCTGCAAATCATTCTAAAAACCTTTGGAATAATGGGCCGAGGAATTCATTCGAGGGGCAGAACTAACCAATCAGGATTTTCAATTTTGTGTGTGCAAGAACTGATTCCGGAAAGGAACAAATGCAAATTTTGACTTTATAAGCAAACAGCTGGTAGAACAGCGAACGGGTATCATTTCATATCAGATTCAACCTTTCAGTTAACGGCGTGATAGTTAAGTTGGTTTTTAAATAATGTCCGAATCATTTCCCCCAATCGTTTCAGGTCATTTAATAAATCAATTTTCCAAAGCAGTCAAACAGATAAATTCTTATTAATCACACAAATCACTTTGCGCCTTGCTGTATCTATTGGGGATGCTCTAGAACTTTAACGCGTACATCTCCCATTAAGAGATGACAAGGTGATTTTCCTGTTTCAGATAGAAAGCTTTCTTGAAAATGCCATCAACAATAAGAGTATGACTTCTAACTACCGAAACCCTGCCTATTTAGAATATATTCGCATTAAAATTTTTGCATGCATAATTCAAGACGAAATTAAAGAATATCATTATACATCGGGTTGGGCAATTAATAATGCGAATATTGTACTTTCCCACAAACCTTCATTTACCAATTTTCTAATTCAGAAATCGCTTTTTAGTTTTGTTTGATATTATTTTTGAGAATAACCCATATTTGGCAAAGATATTTTTTTTCTTAGTTTTTTATTTTTATAACCATGGTGAATAAGTGGAAAGAAGGTGAAGGAAATCTCAAATTCCATTAATCTTATCGCTATATCCGGTTCGCCTAAGTTGGAATGTACATTATTGGCCCTCCGCCACTAATCGATGTCCCTAATTTTTATTCTCGGATTAAATGTTCAAATTAGGGCAATTACCTTAATCTGTTCAACCTTGGCGTGCTGTCTGCTCTTGTTACTTGGTCTGCTCTAGTAGTAACTCAATACCACACTATATCAAAGCCATGGTTCTTGTTATTGACCCGACTATATTTACGGCACAACATTTACGTTTTTCGGTGTATGTTTATTTTGAGACACAATTTTATTTTACACTGTGATTTATGCACTACCCCACTGTTAGAACACCAAAAACAAAAAAAAATATACAAGTTTGCTGTTTAAAAAGAGGTGTTTGAGTGCTATTAAGTTTAAAACAATATTGTTCATTTTTTGTCTTAACCACGGTTGTATGAATTGCTAGCAATTGTTAACAACCCGCAATCTTTAACACTGCCGGTTAGCCTGTTCTCGTTTTTTTCACCTGTTTAAAATCAAATAAACAACTTGTTTAAGAAAAATTAAACACCGATGATTGAACTCTTAACAAGTTGTTTATTTCTGAACACGTTGTTTCAATTTTAACACAAGGTTGAACGATGACCAGGGAAACCGCAGTGTTGTTTTTAACACTGGATTATTTTATTCTAATTTGCCCTAGAAGAATCGCTGGAAAGGCACTGTTGATGTCAAAGTTTGTACAGTGGGTGTTTGCTAAACCCTTGTGAATGACAAATTCACGTTAATTGGTGTAAGTCTAATTTTAAAAATATTTGACGTTTTGACATCAATAGTAAGTCTGATAAGAGTTACACATACTGGTGCAAGTTACAATAACACTCCACGTGAAACTTATGGTGTACAACATAGACACCCACGTATTGATTTGATTCTCTCCGTGAATTCGTATAGGGTCAACGCCTTTTTTTTCCCAGTCCTTAATAATATTTGTGTTCATGTTAAAGGTAAGGTCCCGATCACTGTTCCAACTTTTCATTATGGTTTTCACCCTCACGCGTGGAAACATATCACCAAAAACATCTGAATGCACATTTAATGATAGCCAACAAACTGCTGGTACTAATTGGCTGCGATGACAGTGCGTGTCAATTCAGGTGGTCGACCACATTTAGAGACGCTTTTGTTCCTAGCAATCCAAAGGAAATTTCTTATGCCTTAAATTTCACATGAGAATACGTGAACTTTCTCCTGACACCAAAACTCAATTTTTGATGGAGTAAAAATGGGGAGACGAGGTTGTTGCTCGGGTAAACCACTTTAAGTTTTTACAGATGTTAGGCTTTTGGTTAACATTCATTTCCAAAAGTCGCCTGATTGGGAAGTTATATTGCTATGATTGGCTCAGACTTGGCTCATATGTGCAACAAAATAAAGTCCTATTCCATTAATGAGGTCAAGGTCACATACATCGGGTCAAAGTTGTTGTATGTTTGTGTGCGTCCTTTTTGTCTTGTGTGTGTATGGGATGTGTTTGTATGCGAGCTCGTCGAGTGTTCGTGTGTGTCAATCGCGTGCTCATTTTTGTTTTTGCTATCTAATCGGATATATATACCAGTTTACACACCCACCTTTTGGGGACAACCACCAACGGGTACCCCATAGGTGCAATTTGAAAACCCATGCAACAATGTACATAGTTCATGTCGGTATCCTCGGACGTTTTCTCGTGCCCGTCTAAATAAAGGTGGCGCTTTCGATGTGCGTAGATGGCCAGAGGGTGGAGGGATGGTGGGTGGCCGGTGTTATGTTTTGTGTTCAAGTATGTGTGTGTGGGGTGGTCGTAGGTGTCAGAAGGTGTGTCAGTGTGGTTTGTGTTGTATGTGTGTTGGGTTTTTTAGGACAGGGATTATTTTTTATTGGGTAAATATAATACATCATAAAATAAGTGCCGACGCCACTTATTGATTAGTTGTTTCCTGAATTTCCATCAGGTGCCGTGCGCGTTCATTAAAATTTTTTTGCATTGTGGTAATGGAATTGGTGCTGTCAGAATGTGAAAAACTACAGCAAAAAACACGGCTTAGTCTTGTCTACTTTTCACAATCCTAGTAAGTCCTGTTAGGCCTACTTATACAGCGTGTCTCCTTACAAAACCCCAACATTTTGGTTTCACACAGAGACAGGCATACCACCGAGCTTTTATGACGGGCCTTTTCTTTAAGCCAGACGGGAGAGGCATCCCCGTACCGACGTAGTTTCCTTGTACCAATTTTCAACACCAATCTTGAATGCTGTTAAATTCCAGAAATCTATCACTGACTAAAAAAGATGCTTGAAATCTTCTGCGATTCCATAAACACTTAGTTATATGAACATGATTCTAAAAAAATCCGAGCTTTAAATAAAATCCCACTATCCGCGGCTTATGTGATATCAGAATGGGACTTGATCCTCATGTCTGTGAGAACATTTCAGAAAAGGTTAAAATGACAAAAAATTAATGAAAAAGCATAAGCGTATCAAATTTATGTGGTAAATTTGCTTGAAATTCATTTTATTTTCCTTCACCAAGTAGGTTTAGAGTGCTGTTATATATGCCAGTATTTTTTTAACAAGTAATGAAATAGAGAGAGATAAGAATGAAAAATAATGTTAAAGTTGCTCTATTTTGTCAAAGTTTAAGACCCTCTTTTCAAAGAGATCGCTATCAAAATTAAGTGTCTATGAATGTATCTTCATGGTTTTCAAACTTCCCCGTCGTTTCTGTACGCCGCCTTTGGTTCTGCCACAACATGTTTTAGAACCTTCCAACATCGGGACCAAAATGGTTACGATAGTTTCTGAGAAGTCCTGTGATTACTCTTTTTCTTTAGAGGAAATGGTTTCAGCTGAATAAAATAACACACAAAACAGAATTTTTGAAAAATAAATCCAGAGAAAACAAAAATAATAATATGTTATAATATACCATGTTATAATAAACACTTTGTATGTTTATTATAAAGAAAATATGATCAGGTAGACCATACCTAATTGTGGCATGACAATAACGGTTTGGTTTGAAATACTTGAAGTAAGTGGTTTTTGTTTGTTGTTTTCACAGTATAACAGTTGTACACAAATGTAAATATATTAAGCACTTGTCTCTTTAGGGGATTATTTATACAATACCAGTCCTAATTACTTGTTTGTTAAACTTCATGGTTTGAAAAGAAAAACATTTCACGCATGCTTCCTTCATCAACCACGAAATCAACCATATCACCGTCATCAACCTGAGCGTCAAGCTAAGTGAACCGCCTCCGTCAGACTAAGGAACAAGACTTTGATGCTGCGAAGAGATTGTTTCTCCATTAATCCTGTGGTTGGGTTGACGACGGGTAGAAGGCAAGATAGATAAGAGCGTTGGGCAATACGAGCCTTGGTTAGCGCGGTGTACTCGGATTGCCTCGGGTTTTTGCGCACTTACAATGTCAAAATGTAACATTGACATAATTCAGCTACCATCTACTGAAGATGTCTTCATTTCATTTTTTACACTTTTTAGGTCCCTCTTTAAGTTGGCGACTACGCGTCTTCTCTTTTGATTTTATTCTTTACTTTCAAACGGCACTACATATCAAATTGATTGGTCTAATTTTTTTTTTTAAAACTGATTTTGTGTTTTTGTAACTTTTATTGTCAAAGAAAAACATTTGTTATAGTTCAGATTATTAATCCAAGGAACAGCCTGTGTATCTAACTAGTAGTAATGCTTTTTTTTTCAATTTACTATTTCTAATTATATCGTATTAGGCGAACCACCACTTACTACATACTAATCTGCCGTCATCATCTTGGCAATACCCTCCATCCTTGTGGCCCTAGTAGCACGCGCTGTTATGCTTGTTGGCTTTTTTTAGTTTTACTTTGCCTTTAAACCTTTCCGGTACACGCATTTAACTCATCTATCTTCACTTTATGTTTTTATACCATGATGTTTATGTTCCCGTCAAGTTCTTGACTTGTTTCGCCTTGTTTGGCTCAAAAAGATTTAAGTGTTGTAATCTTAAGTTCCTTTGATCTTATGGCCTCGTCCTCACACACAAACATCTCCTCCGTTTCTCATTACTTTTTCTCACATGAAGTTTGACCTATAATCACATATTTATATCAATCACCTACAAATACAGTTCATAATATCTGTTAATATTATCAACCTAATAATTTCACCGTTTTCGGTTCCGCCCTTCATAACCAAAAGTGTACATTAAAAATTCACGTTTATCGTGCGTTCGATGGGCATGAGCATTCTACTCAAGTAGTTACAATGTGCCCCGTTGTTGAGTGTCGCATAACATTCTCAGAAAAGACATAGTTACGGCATCATTATTATACATGTCACACGTTTACCTTACATAGATGGTGTGACTTTGTCACTTTTTCAGTCACTCAAGACGATGTATGGATTTCAACGCTACGCCCTGACAGCAACGGGCGGATATTTATGTAACATACAATTATAAAGAAAAATATCATTAGGGAGATTTGAAGCGCAAAGGCAGGGACACGCGGGAATGGCTCACTTTAAATAAGTTGTTTAAAATGTCAAAAAGGGAATTTCTCGATTGACAATTTAAGACTAATTCAAAGTGTGATACGTTTTTAAAGGCAAAAGAGTACATTCTCTAGTTATTTATTTATTTATTTAAACCTGTGTAGGTTAGATTACATTGGATCTATCGCTAATACGTTATTATTTAGCTATAAGTGTACTTTTAATTTATAGGTTTTTGGACTGTCCTCGTTCCTCACATGACAAGATCCAAAACAGCTCCCCTGATTATACGCACGTCAAGCTCGCATCTTGCAAGGGATAAATTTATGATTTTAAATATGAAGTCATAGTGTAAAGTGGTAACTCTTTTCAGCAGGGGTAATAAAACACGTACAGTGGGTGGGAGGACGTAGTAAATACACTGTTTCAGTTACATACCCTCACCGACATCCAAATCTGAGAAAAGATATTTTTGTAGAGAATTTAGAAAAATTAAAATGAGATTTCAGAATTAAGTGTTTAATAAAATCGAGAAAAAAGAAAAGTAGAGAGGTTTGGTTGAGAATTAATATAATCGAGGACTGCGCGAGGAGTCAGAAAACTAAGTGATAGGTGTATTCTGGCCCTCCAAATAAAGCAAAGTGACGGTGCTCAGAATGGGGATTTTCCCGGATTGCAGTAGAACGTAGAAGGTAGTGTATGATGAACCCCAATTGAATGGGATACATTAACAAGCCACATAAAAGGAAAAACATGAAAATCGGTTGTAGGCCGATTCAAATGCGGTGCAAAAACGATTCTTATGACGCGCAGCAATTTCTCCATGCCCCAAAATGAAAAATCACTTTCCCGAAGGACTTTTGTCCATAAACTTGATGCTCATAGATGGTCATAAATACATTTACTTTCTGAAATAAATGTAAAAAGTCAAAAAATTTGATAGCGCACCAATATGCCTTCTGCAATTAGTTTAAAAACGCCAGGCCCTATTTTTCCACCAAAATATGCTCAACTGATATTTAGGCAATCACCTAAAATCTTGAGCAAAATAATTTAGCGTTAAACATGCATTGCAGCTGGCGAACAACGAAATCGCTGGGTGCCACATGTACCCCCCCCCCCACGCCCATGCAACGTAAAATATTAAGGATAAATGTCACAATAGAACACCATAATAGTAAGCTTAGCATAACTCTCAATTTATAACTCTAAACTCAACATTGTATATCAGGCTAACTTGGTTTACTCCAAAAGTGGTCTGGCTGTACATTTTGCCTCACTAGATCATGGAGTTAATAAAGCAAAAACACATACACCAATTGCCCTGGTTTGAAACCATAACATTCAACAGTATCAAATGTTCCGGTGTGGGGGGGCAGGAGATATAGTCTCTCGGGTTCACAGTTCGGGAACAATGGTGAACAATAGGGCCATCGATTCAGTTGGCTCTTCACGCACCATTACTGGTTTCACGCTTTATTCCGTGTCGTCTATGGGAGCCCGGGATATGATACCTGCCGGACATTGATTACTTTCACACCGCATCATGGGAATGCCAAGGTCAGAGATACCTTTTCACCCCAAACCAAATTATGCACAAATGATCTGATTTATATAAAAATAGAATATTTTATTTTTTTTATTTTCACCATTTTATTAATGATGGTTTCAAGAGTTAGAAAATATTCTAAAAACCACAATTACAATGGTGATTGCAATTTGTACGCAGCCATGTTCCTTAAATTTGCAATCCTGCAAACAAGAAATGTCACTCTCACGTGACATCTAAAGTTGACAATTTAACAAGTGGTGGCATGTCCTTCCAGCGAAGACTCCGAAATGGACAAATGCAAATGTCAAAGTTCCCCAATAAGAATCCACGAGAATCGCTTCAGTAAATGTTATTCTTTTTAGGAGCAGCCATGAAGAGGAGTTGTACAGCAGTCTCAGGAAGATAGGTTCTATTAGTTCCATTGGCGATACAATAAAATTAGGAGTACAATCCAGATATGCCAATATTCCGCAGGGAGTCCGTCACAAAATTGGCACACTTTTATGACCACCCAAAAGGAAACTAAGCTCTTTGGCTTCAAACGACGACAGTAAACTACCTTTAGCTCTAATAGTTTGGTAGTAATAGTAGTAAAAAAATCCTGGTAGTAATGCTGCTCTGATTTACCAACTCTGCAGATCATAACTACTGCCCAAGGAGCTTTCAGTGATACTTTCTGTTATATAATTTCACAGCTAGTTTTCCCATATCTAAGATAGGCATACCATTACCTAAACATATCCAATTGGATCTCACATTATATGACATCATTGGAAACTAGTATATGTTGTAATCTTGAATTATACCATTACGGGGAAAAGGTTCCCAAGCTATTACATTAGCTTTGTCTACAAATGATCTTGAACATGTAAAACATTTGCATCACCTAAATTATAACCTAAAGGGAATTCCATTTTCTTTGCTAAATGAGTAAAACAAGTCACTTCTCTTCTATAGTTACATATTGCAAACCGGCGTTCTGCTAAAAGTTAAACGATAGGATTCTAGTGTTCCATCTTGGAGTTGCCTATCCCACATGGGGTGGGACTTGGAAAAATTCCCCACCATGGCCAGAGTGGAGGAGAATTACTTACCAACGGTCAATAGGATTAGTGTGAAGATGTCATCAGATTCTATATCCACAAATGGCCAACATGTCCAGGGCGACCTACTGCTATTGGGTAATTTCGGTTGATGTGTGGTCCAGAAACAAGCTGGGATAGGGCCGCTCAACCGTAAAACCTGCTGGGAAGGAACTTGAAATAATGCCAGCCCAAACGCGTTACTGGATTCACGAAAACTAAAGTAAAATCGCAAAGGGAATGAGGGCAGATGAGCAATGAGGTACCATCACGAACTGCTTGGCCAATTTATTGTCGCCTGAGGCTGGTGTTGAAATCATCATTGGTATAGAAGAGGATAGGTTTATTAGCCCCAACCCAACAGATGAACTCTGGTCAGATGACAGACTGGGTACGTGGTTTATGGTTTCTGCCAACCAGCAAGGCAAAGGCTGTTGTATGGTATTTCCTTGGTTCCAATTCATCTAAAAATGCCTGCCGAGGTAGAAGTTACTATGAGAGAATCACTTTACAAACTTTACTCATGGAACTCCTCACTACAGCATTACTGTTATAATGCTCCGACGGAATGTTCACCATCGCAGCAAAAAGAAGTACTTTTGACCGCCCTCACGACAATCTTCCCAATCGTAAAGGGACATAAGATCCACTTTGTTCTGGCGGACTTCAATGCAAAAATGGATTGAATAGGTCATGTTATGCCCATTGCCCTTTTTTTTGTGTTTGTGGGTAGGTATATTTCCAGGATTCCACAAATGGTGACGACAAGTGAACCTGTTGCCAGGAACATAATCTCCGATTTGCACAACCAAGACTTAACACAAGCCACGTCGCCGCTTATGGAATTGGATGCTCCGGCTGGAACCCCAACAACACCAATTGGATACACACACTATCAACAACATTTCAAGTAGGTCAACTCTCTTCGGAATTGTCGTGCCTACAATTACAGTAGAATGGACTCAGAGCCCATGTATTCGTATTGATAGGCATTCTTAGTCACCAGTGTTATGGACGTCTTTAGACGTCTAAGTCAGAAATACCTTTCAAAAACACAAATAAAATTGAGCCTTGTGCACAAATGATCTAAATTATATATAATAAACAGTTTTAATGATCTTTAATTTGAATTTGGGTTCAAGAATTTGGATGTCCAAACAAAATTACATATACACAATTAGTTAAGATTTACTTATGGTTTACAGTGTCATGTGTTGAAAGCGTTGCAGTTTAACGATGATATGTCCCTCACAGCGAAGAACTCCAAAATGACAGCGCACAATTCATGCAAAAAACTCCTTCAGGTATTGATATTCCAAGGGAATCTTCTCAGTTCCTTGGAAGGTTAATCTTGCCAGCAGTTCAAGACGACAAGGAAAATTAAGTCCCTCGGACGATAATAAATCCACAGTCCAAGATTAATCACCACGATTTCTATTCTGCCACACATTGGGAATTCCTATTTTGATTCCCAGACTTTTGGATTCAAAGACGACAGTAGACTAAGTACAGCACTCTGCTCACATGGAATTGAAAACATAAATAAATCTGGCACTGTGTGTGAAGCATAAAATCTACCATTATTGTAGATAAAACTAGATATCCAATACTGTATAGCTGAGTGCAACTGCTTGACCGCGAGGACTTAGACTCAAATCTCCTCTATACTGACTCACAAAAAATCCCCAGGTCTAAAAATAGGACATTACATCATTCTTATGCATAAAAAACATGACCTTGCACCATCGCAAAATAAGATTTCACAATCTAAATTACATTATTCAGATATATATAATTTGTGGGGGAATTCCAGATCTTGCAATGTCTGATCTTTTAAAGCATAAAAAAGCTGAGTCAGTGTACTAATTTTAGCATTCTTTGGGAATCCCCCCACTTCCCCTATTGATCAATCTAAACAGGTGCACTTAGTCAAAAAAACAACTAGGGTATTCCCCTTCTATTTTTTATAAGTAAACAAAATACGTGGTCCTGTGAGAAATCGTTTCTCAATAAAATTGAGAAACATAATACCTTTAAAAGTTTAATTCAGAAAAATTGGAGGCCCCATATAAACTAGTGTGCCCCCTTAAAAAGAAAAATTTGAAGAAATGAAAAATTTTCCAAAATCTGGCTTTATACCTTTAACCTTTGGTGGTAATTTTACAATCAGTTTTACACAGTGCAAATTTTACACTTTTTTACCTATAAGTTCTTGCATTGCTGCCTTACTTCAGTCTATATTACAAAATTTTGTAACATCAAATTTCTGAAAAACAAAATTTAGGCAGCTCGGGACAAGGCATCAGCCAAGACATTTTCTTTTCTTTGATATGTCTTATGTCCTGTTTGTATTCTTGTAGAGTTAAACTCCAGCAGGTAAAATTCTTGTCAGGTGGAGTTATCTAATTAATCATCCACAAAAAATTAATCAAAATACCCTTCATAAATAAGATGGTACATTGGTTCCCCAATGCATACAAAGTGGGCAGTTTGACTGGATCTGGATTTCCAGTCTCACTTCTACGTGGCTCACTGTGATGCTGCAATTTGGTTGGCTCTGAAACGCCTTACCTCATAATGTCAGGGGTCTATGACTTGTTTTAGTGGGTCATCAAGGAAATATGTTTTCCACACTCATGAAATGAACTCTTTCAATTCACCTGTTGGACTTTGTGGGAGGGGTGCACCTAATTTTTGTCTTAAATTGCGACAAAGTATGTCAGAAATTTTGTATTTGACACCATACTCATTTTCGTGTGTACAGTGCTGTTTTGTTCAAATTCTAACTCGTGATGTAACCATTTGTACACACATTAACTCTAGATGACATTACACATACAGGCTTTATGTCATCATCTCTTTCATTATACTCTTTGAGCTTATTTATGTGACATAAATTGTCGACTTTTACGTCTACCTGGTGTTTGATCACATAGGGTATCAAGGTTCTCCCACTTGACCCACTTGTCTCAATCTAATATGGCTCCAGAAACTTGGCTTTGCACAGGATGCACCTTGTATGGATAAAAAACTGCCAAAACTCTATCCCTGGCTGCAAATACTCTGTCCTCGCATCTTTGTCATACACATGTTTTCATTTTTTGCCTGACTCTGTTTTGAGATTTTGTTTGGCAGTCTGTAGAGCTCTTTGGAGCATGTGTCTAAATTGAGACACATAGTCTAACAAAATTCACATAAGGATGTTCACAACAACCACTTTTCTTTCAGGTAGTTTCAATGGTCCCCTATCTTTGTGACCAAAACACCACACTCAAATGGACTAAATCCTAATGACTCCTGTACAGCCTCCTGTGTCGGTAGCAAATAGCAGGAGATGACAACTCCCTCATCCCAGTCCCTCTCAAATTCAAAACAATAGGTTTTGATAATTGTTTCAATGTTTAGGTGGTACCTTTCTAGGGCCCCATGGGATTCTGGGGTGGTATGCTGAGAAACTGTACTGGGAAATTCCCAAATGGTCCCAAAACTTGTTGAAACAAACCTGACATGAAAAATTTGATCCTTGATCAGTCTGAATTGATTTTGGAAGGCCAGCTAGGGTGAAAAACTTTGTTAGAGCTTTCATATAATCTGTGCCCTAATATTTCTCACGGGTATAGCTCAGGGATCTGGTGGAAGGACACATGATGGTCAGTAAAATAACTGATTTCAGGACTTGGTCTTTGGAAGTGCCCTACGCAATCTATTAAACACCCTACTAAATGGATCATCAAAGGCTGGTATTGGTTTGCAAGGGAGCAGTAGGAATTTTCTGATGGGCTTGGCCCACCATTATTTGACATGTGTGAACAAGTCTTAACAATACTCAGAACATCTTTTTCTGAGTGCTGTAGGCCACCAAAAAATGACACTCCTAATTCTGTAATGTCCATGTGTTTTTCTTACCCCTAATTGTCCTGCCATGGGACTTACGTGGGCTATGCTATCACTTCACTATTGGTATACTTTGCACTACCAAAGTTGATGCACAACCTTCCATTTTCATCTACAAGTGCATCGGGTGGCCAGCCATTTTTCTCATGAGGACACCATTTTGTTTGTAGAACATACCGGATTTGCTCGGCGTCCTGTGCGAGACCCAATGCCCTCTTCACCTAATTTCCTAAAGGGTGGGTAGTTGTGGCTGCTATTTATCCAGCTTGTCAGGCGTAAAGGGTCTCCTTTAACAGTCCCTAATTTTACTCTACCATGCTCAGCGGCTGGATTTCATTGTTTACCAGCTTTTCACTTTGTTTGTGCTCAGGGGCTGGATTTTCCCTGCTTGGGAATTTAGTCTCCCCGAAGAGGGAAGATGAACTCCAAAATTCCTCTAATTTTGAAGAGAAAAGTAGCCTCTAAAACTTTGGAACCAAGTATCCTCAACGCTTTCCCTATTGTGTGAGTATTTTGACTCACCAACTGCTCACTGTTTTCCTGTGAGGTTTTCTGGTCATTGTACTAGGTTCTGCAAAGCTGGGAAAATGTCTATTCCTCAATCAAAATTTATCCCACTGTACAAGGGCACCTGGGAAACTATCGGGAGCTGGGAGTACTTCCCCCCGCCAAATCATTCCCTAAAAACAGGGATACCCCTTTTACTGGGAGTTCTTGTCTAACCACCAATTGTGACAGTCCCAGAACCAAAGTTCCTGATTTCAAATTCATTTTTGAAGAGGGACACTAATTACATCCATACCTATCACCTGAATCAAGGGCCAAGTTTCCTGTGGAAAACTCTAAATATCAAGGAAGTGCATCTTCCAATATAATGGACTGGCAGCGCAGCACGGTCCCAGCATGATTGCTAATGTGGTTTTGGATCTACACTATCACCGAAAGTGACAAAAATCCCTCCAAAACAAAAGGCCTTAAAGTCATCCCTACTTTTTCTGTTGTCAATTCCCTTTGTGTCCCTCCGATTGTCTGTTTATGAACAGAAAAGAATGAACTTTTGACTCAAGTAAACTTGCACAACCTATTGGTTTGGCCTCACTTTTGGCTTTATCCCATTTTGGGTGGATAGCCATGTATATCCCAACACAGTGACCTTGTATGTCATGGTTCTTACAGTGATTGACGGGTGTGAAATGTGATTTGGTTCCCATACCATGTTTCTGATTAGCACCATTACTTTCTTTACTCCCCCTTTTCATGGGATACCTGACTGGGATTTCCCCTCCTGGTGCTACCATGAGACGCTTTGTTAGAACCCGGCTTATTGGGTATTTGTTGCACTAGTCAAAATTCTGGTGCTAGGCCCACAGTTGACTTATGTGGTACAAGGCATTAATCGTCGGCCTACGGCTGCTTCACGCAAAACTGTCAATTTTTGTTTCATCCAGATGGTTGTTTTGATATAGGATGTAGACAGTTTGAACTCTTCAACTAAAATCAACTCCCTAAGTTGACCGAAAATTTTGCCAGACTTCTGTTTATGAGAGAAGCCAGCGATCAAACATTTGTTCCTTTACACGGGCAAATCAAACATGGGTCGGTCATCCTTTTTCTGGACCAGACCCTGAATTTTTGTCATAGCCTCCACCTTTTTCGGACACCAATTCATTGACTTTGCGAGCACTGCCGGCTTACCTCGTCATCAATCACTACATCTGTCTAATGACATGCCGAATATATTTCTCGGGGCTTTACCAATGAACACTGAATGTAGCAACAAGGTGCCAAGACTCCTTGGGGCCATTTCAAGCTATTGGCAATTTCTCAAAGTGTAAGAAGTATTGCTACTTCTTGTCTTGAAAACTTTGGCAACCAGGCGAATATTTTCGCGCATCAAAAACCAGATTTCTTGGGGAAGAGTCTGATGAGCGAGCCTGTTGTTTCAAATTTTACTAACTCTAGTTGGGCTTCTAGCTCTTTCTGTTTCATCTCCATTTCCATTTCCTTTGGTTCATTTCATTTTGCAATTCCTTTCTTTTTGTTTGCATGTCATTGGCAATTCCATTCTTTTGTTTGCATTCTTTTGCATCTGCCATTTGCAACTTTTTTCTCTAATTCAATTTCTTTTCTTTCTGTTTCCTTCTGAATTTGCATTTTATTTTTTTGCTTCTGTTCTATTTCCATTTTGTCTTTTTCCATTGCATTTTCATTTCAATCTATTTTAATTTTACGGCATCATTGTGCCCTGTTTCCAGAACCCTCTTCTATCCTATCCGTATATGAACTATCCCAACCATCTTCCTGGAACGAAACTTTTCAATCAAATGATTCTGATGATCTGCTTTCTCATAGCATGTTTTGCCTCAAAGTCCTAAATGCTGGCTAGTTTCATTAACTCGGGCTTTTCAATGCTCATCAAACTTCTCCCAAAGTTATTTGCCCTATGAAACTTCTGGATCTCAAAACTCCATTGTGATTGTTAACTTAAAACAATATTTAAACTAACCTTGAACCAAAACTACAAATTAGTACATTAGTACAATCAAATTGTATGCTAAAATTAGTGCACTGTTACAAATTCTTCACACTTTTTTAATGTGTAAAATTACTGAAACAATACGCTCAAATTTATCTCAATCAATTCCCAAGGACGAGCCCCCCCCCGACCCCAAAATTTCAGTTATGACGTCTCGTAGGGAACGTCTAAGGTCAGAAATAACCTTTCAAACACAAATAAATGAAGCCTTGTGCACAAATGATCTAATTATATAAATAAAAACAGTTTTAACTGATCTTTACTTGATTTGGTTAATAATGTGGTTATGTCCAAACCCAAAATTACATATACCACAATTAGTTAAGAATTTACTTATGGTTACTAGGGTCCTGTGTTGAAAGCGTTGCAGTTCAACGGATTGATATGTCCTCACAGCGAAGAAAGACTCCAAAATGACAGCGCACAAGTTCATGCAAAAATCCTCAGGTATTATTCAAGGGAATTTCTCAGTCTGAAGGTAAGCTTGTCAGCAGGTAGTTCAAGCCGACAAGGATAAATTAAGTCACTCGACGATAATTAATAAATCCACAGTCCAGGATAATCAATCCACGATTTCTATTTGTCCACGCAATTTGGAATTCCTATTTGATTTCCCGGCACTTTCGGCTTCAAAGAACGACAGTAGGCAGTAGAATAATTCCGCACTATTTCTGCTTAACATGGAAGTTGATAATATAATAAATCATGGCCACGTGGTGTGAAGCATAAAAAAACATCTACCATTATTGTAGATTTAAAAACTAGCTATCCATAATGTATAGCTGATTGCAACTGCTGATTCTTTCGCGAGGACTAGCTCAAAAATCTTTTCTATATATACTGACTTCACAAAAATCCCAGTCTATAAAAGAGCAAAAGCATCTCCCACACTAACGTAGCAGGTATCATAAAGCCACCCATATGTATAAATCAAATCCCCCCTACCACTGACCGCTTCTCAACCACATCGTCGTCCCTCCTAAACTCCAACGATGCAAATACCCTCGAGAACCTCTGAATTACACCCTGCCTTCGCCCCCCCTCCACAGGTTACTTCAGTAGTTACTAATTCCCACGTACCCCCATCCTCTTGTCCGGCTCCCATCTCCAATCGGTCTATGACGTTACATGACATTATTCTTATGCATTTTTATAAACATGACTTGCCCCATCAAATCAGATTCACCAATCTAAAATTCATCACTTCATATATATAACTTTGGGGGGAATTCCCGATCTTGAAATGTCTTGATCTTTTAACGCATAAACAAGCTGAGTCAGTTACTAATTTTCGCATTCTTGGGAATCCCCACACTTCCCTATTGTGCATCTAAACAGGTGCACTAGCAAACAAAACTAGGGTATTACCCTTTTCTCTTTTTTATAGTAAAACAATAACTACTTGTCCTTGAGAAATTCTTTTCTCAAATAAAATTGAGACATAAGACCTAAAAGTTTATCAGAAAAAATGGAGGCCATAAAACACCCCGTAACTTAGCTGTGGAACACGAAAAAGGAAAAGCGGTACAAGCTTCAGGGACCCAAGTTCAAATAGGAAACTGCCAGGTTTTTTTCCGGATACAAGAAGAAGAGTTCAGCTGGAGTCCATCCCAAGCGATTCCAAACATTAGAATTATGGAATGACTCCATAAAAATCCAAAGATTGATACGAGTTCTTTGAAACAACAGTAAGAGAAGTTGCCGAGAAAGTGGGTTGGGTGGAAAAAGAAAACTCGGGGCTTCCGAGCTGCGGCTGTCTGATAAGACCATTAGCCTCAAAATTGAGAGGGATAAGCCCAAGGAAGAAATTTTTTCTGGGTCCAAACCCCGCAGAAGATGGACGCCAAGTACAATTTCTTCTTACAAAAGATGATGAGGCTGCCGCACCTCAAACACAACAGATGAAAAGAAACTAAAATATGCGAGTGAAAACTGGAATTATACGACGTACCTGGAATCATATACACTCTCTGTGAGAACTACCAAGCGGAAATGTAAGGTCAAAACGAGAGATGGTAATACTCCTTGAGCGAAAAAAGAACTACTGAAAAGACGGGAAATGTTTTAAGGTCCTTGTTTTAAAACAATGACAGGTTTGACTTCATTACAAGTACCAACACCAGCAGACAAAAAGATCATCCCATTGTGTTGACTCGTTGAAGAGGACTGCCAAACAATAGCAGCCATGAAAAACCAACAAAGCAGCGCTTTGAATTGTGCCATTTACAGCTTTAGGATCTCAGGGAGATGGATCAACTGTCATCCATTGATTCTTTTGAAGCCTATTCCACACTGTCCCCACCACGTTAAATGGACCGCAACATGTTATTCCATTGCCCAAAGACAGGCGAATCATTTCTTAGATGCCATACTATCGATAATCCGGCCACATGTAGACCACGAGAAGCAACAAGTTGGTTCCAGACCAGGGCGCAGCTGTGCACAGCAGATACACATTCTGAGAAGAAATATGGAAGGTTTTATAAGAGTACCACTCGTTTAAACTGTCCCTCGATGACTTTAAGAAGGTCTTTGACTCCATCAATAGCAGTGATTTCTCAATATTGCAGCATATGGGCTTCCACGACCTTTGTCAGCGCCATACAGGTATTCTACAATAACTCCAGCAGCTCTGTTATGGTTGACGGAAGTATTTCTGAATCCTTCGATGTAACAACAGGAGTTCTACAGGGTGACACACTGGCCCCTTCCTCTTTATCATCATTGGCGACTTTTTTTTCGAGGAGGTCTCTTGGTCAGACTCCCAGACGATATCCCGCCAAATTGCTAAATGACTATCGCCCTCCTTGAGTCTTCTATTTCACATAGCCCAGTCTGAGCTCTCTAGGACTGCAGACGCAGCAGCAGTGTGTCTAAGTGCACCCAAGAAATAGTACATGACCATCAATTGTCAACCTCAGACCTCTCTCACCATTCTTTCAAGTATATGGAAATTCCATTAATCATGTGACGTTTAAATATTATGCTCCATGATGGGATCCAGGCTAGTGACCTGAAGAACTAAAAACTCTTGCTTGGACAGCCTTCTGGAAATTTATAGAACATCTGTGGAAAAGTCTTACACTTTTCCACCTGAGTTAAACTGGTTTGAAACATCAGTATCACAGTTTTGCTATAGGGCGGCGAGTCAGGATTATATTAATAAAAGTACCTGCAAAAAGAAATTAACTCATTTGGCACATCCTGCTACCATATTAAGCTGAACATCAAAAGAGTACTCAGGCGAACCAAATTCCACCGTCATACATCTGTACAGGGGACAGCACTAATTTTTAGAGAGCCATGACCCTATCAACTGAAATTTTAGGGCATATACTCCGCCTGCCAGATAACGATTCTGTATGCACTGTATGTACCAACTCATGCACTCTTAAAATACTCTCGTCAAATTATGTTACACTTTCAAGTCCAATTTGACTAGAAAATCTGTAATCGGCCAGAATATAGTCATATTTTTTTTGACAAGAAACCTGGTCGAAAAGGACCTGTTTTTTCTCGGCACCTAGTCAAAAGGTTTAAGGCTACCTGAATTGTTTTTTTATTGCAGATTTCCAGTTTATAGTTTCTACGAATTATCTGGGAGTCGCTGCAAAATGCCTAATTTGCCATTCAAATTGTGGTTGCATGTTGAAATTAATTCCCCCCAATATACCCTTTCAACCGCCGGTAGGATTCTGGTATTTTCATCAGCAATAAATAAATAAATAATCGAAATATGGCACCTTGGAAGACATCTCCAAACTCAGACCAAGACCAAGTTTGTTTGGACTCATTTAATGCATTTTTCCAGGGGTGGGAAGGTCGGATTCTTGGCATCCCTCGAACATTTGCACTCTATATAATGCCCTACACATTAGATAGATTCTATGTGTTAAAGCTCCCTGGTACGTTCATTTTTCTGTTCATACTGTGTGAAAACGTTTGCTGCAAAAGGCCACACCATAAAACGCAATCTTCTTTACGTTAACTTCACGAAAAATGCGATAAACTATGACAATCGGTCTTGGAAAGAAATTGGAGCAAAATGTGGTGCGATGAGCCATTTCCTGTAATACGTCGGTATAGACCAGTTAACATCTGACGTCAGCATCATTGTAAATACATGCCCCGCGCAGCCTCGCAGGCAAACATTTCGATGTCACAGCTGTCCCAGCATAGTAACAGTGCGAGCTTGGACACGCATGTAATCTCACATCTATAGTGGGAAGTTTTCGCGAATTTTTTAAGATATTTATATTTGTTAAAGATTTAGCTAAAACAATCGCAAATAGTAGCCTCCGTGGAGCGGACTGAAAACAATCTGAGGAACCTTACCCGATCTCTTATGATTTAGATCACTGTGACTGTGTCGGAGGATAACAACAAAGATTGGCCATCGCATTCACTACGGCGACATGTAATTCTACCTATCCAAAAACCAAGCCCATCTCACGCACGAGTCTCTAAAAGTATAAGATCCCTTTATGCTTATAATTACTTTGTATCGGGTTATATGAAGAATTGCTTCTTGTACCAAGTTTTCCTAACTCCCAGTTTTTGTTTCATCCGTGCCCTGGTTCACGCCGGGCAGAACAAAGGACCGATGTGCAGGACGCCTCGGATGTCCTGGGGCAGATTCTTACCGCAAACTGCACTGTAGGCCTACACTGGGTACTTACATGACATGTACAGGTTTCTTGATTGGAACTTGTTTCTTCCACATATTATGTACTGTCTAAATCGACAGTCGGTTATATTTATATAATATTAAATGGCTTTGAAGTATATAAACAAGATATATTGCACGAGCTAGAAAAAATATTGTACGAGTCGAGACGAGTACATCTTTTTTCTAGCGAGTGCAATATATTCTTGTATCATACAAAAAAGCCATTCATATTATTATTAAATTATTTAAAATATCAGGCTGACTCAAACCAAGTAATGTAGTCTAACTGGCGAGTCTTGAATCAACAGGATCAACACCCCCCCGCCCGGTCTACCAGCTTAACGATTTAGTGCTTGCGTTGATGCGTTCCCAAAATGCCCGATCGATACAATATTCAAAGGAATATTGTATTGCATCCGGCACGTGTTACCAAAGCTGTACAATAAAAAGGTTTCTTTGTACCACCTGAGCCTGATATAAATAATAATTACAAAATTTGAGTGGTCATGAGGGTGATGATGAGATTTCGCCCCCCGAGTTGCCTTAGCATACCTGGCTTACTATCACCCGAGCGTATTAGGC